>JAPKLX010000454.1:9946-34189 GCA_026898415.1 Leonotis leonurus
TATCTCCAATTCATTTCATCTTGGATGATTCGGCCGCTTGGGATTCTAGATTACCACTCCCATGACTCGAGCTGTATTATCTCCATATTGCATATGATTCATTTTAGATTCATTATTATAGACATTGTCTTTGCATTGATTAGCTGTTTGGGTTGTAAAATGGCATAGTCAAAGTTATAGAGGAGATGTTGTCCGATTCTCACTTATATAATGCACACGAACACAATGCCCCCTTTCTTCCCCGCTTCTTTTATCCCCACCCAGTCATGCCCTTGGCGCGTGTGCCGACCCTCGGGATTTGGGGCGTGACATTCGCAAATGTGGTTCTTGTCATATACTTGATCTGGTAATCCTTCGACTAGTTTCTCTCTTGCAATCTTATTGATTGTCTTGAAATTGAGATGACTTAGTCGTGTATGCCATAGCCAACTTGTTTCTGATATTGTCTTAGTAATCAGACATGTCTCAATCTGGTTATTCCACTGTACAATATATAATCTGTCCTGTAATTTTCCGGTAAGAAGAGTCTCATCTCCTTCCTTGTTTTTCACAAAACAGTTGTTAGCATCAAATATAATCTGATTTTCATTAGCACAAAATTGGCTAACTGAAAACAGGTTATGACTAAGACCCTCAACAAATGATACATTTGAGATTGTGGTCTTGCCAATAGTTATATTACCATATCCTCTGGTGTAGCATATTGAGTTACATCCAAAGGTTACCTGTGGTCCTTCTCTTTCCACATAGTCTGATAGAGCGTTCTTATCACATGTCATGTGTTTTGAACATCCACTATCAATAATCCAGATTGTTCATTTTGCTACTTTACTCCTTCTTGCAGTTCTTCGATCCTGCAATTAATAAATTTTAGCTACCCTTTCAACAAGTGGGTGCTTGGTTAGTAGCAAAAGTTCCCTTGGGAATCTAGATTAACTTAGTGTCAGGAACACATATAAATCATGTAATCCTTCTTCCAATATCATCTGTTCTGGTTATGGCTTTGTAGATATAAGGATGATTTCTCTCAATGTTGTCCCCATTGATCTTCTTCTTGTTGGTTGAGGAGATCTTGAGCGGTGTCTTATGCTTCTGATTTTTATTTGTTTTCTCATAGTAAGCAGCTTGACCCTTCTTCTGATAATATCTATTATCTCCTGATTCCTTCATCATCAACTTCTGGGGTTGATTTTTCTTGTTCTTGAGATCCTTGACTTGATCTGGTATGTTCTTCCTTTCCGCAACAAACCAAGTCTCACTGGAATTTCCGTTGTATCCTAGACCAGCTCTACCCTTCTGTTGCATGTCAATAATCATTTCAGCTCGCTCTTGACTTTTGTTGATTTTGCTCATATTCTCCATGGCTTTCTTCAATTTCTCTTCTACTACATCATTTATGTGGATCACGTCTTTCACTTTGGAGTTGAGTGAATATATTTATGCATCTTTTGTCTTGATCTGTTCTCCAAGACCATTTATTTATGAGTTTCCCCTTGACTAAGTAATCAATATTGGAAAATTAATTTCCACATGGTATAATTTAGTCTTATCCAAATTTTGATGTGTGTTAATCAAAAACAGTATGTTCTTCACTTCTAATACCATCTGGTACTCTCTTCTGGTATCATCTGGTACTATCTGGTTCTCGTGAACTGTCATTCTGTTTGGCAATCTGATTCTCACGATCTCAATGATGATCTATTATCATACATTTTGTAATTTGTACTTCTTCAATCTGTTATATGTTCTTATTTTAACGATTTGGTGATGATCTGATTCTTTCATCTAGATTTAGCAATCCTAGCTTTTTCCATATAGCATCTTGAATCTTTCTTCTGGTAGTGCTTTTGTCAATATGCCAGCTCGTTGAACATCTGTGTGTATCTTCTCGATATGTACACGCTTCCTTTCTACATGATCTCTTATAAAATGAAGTCTCACATCAACATGTTTGCATCTGGTGTGTAGAACTGGATTTTGCGTTATGGCAATAGCACTCGAGCTGTCACAAAATATAGGTATCTCCTTTACATCGATTTCATAGTCTTTGAGCTGCTGCTTTAACCAAAGTATCTGTGCACAACAGCTTCCAACGGCCATATGTTCTACCTCAGTTGTTGATGTAGCAACAGATGTTTGTTTCTTTGAAAACCATGAGATCAGCTTGTTTCCAAGAAACTGACAGGTTCCAGATGTTGACTTTTTGTCTAACTTGCATCCTGCATAATCTGAATCTAAATAACCTATTAGCTCAATGTTATCTTCACATGGATACCATAGTCCAATGTGTGTTGTTCCTTTGAGATATCTTAGAATCTTCTTGGCTGCTTCCATGTGTTACTCTTTGGGGTTGGCCTGGTATCTAGCACATACTCCAACTGCAAAAGTAATGTCAGGTCGACTAGCAGTTAAGTATAGTAATGAACCAATGATACCCCTATATTGAGTTATATTTGTTGGTTTTCCTTATGGGTCTGGATCTATCTTTCCATTGGTCTGCATTAGAATCTTGACAGGTTTACTATCTTTGACTCCAAATTTGGTTATCAGATCATGAATGTACTTTGCTTGATTAATGAATATTTCATCTAGTAGTTGTTTCACCTACAAACCTAGAAAGAAATTCATCTCGCCCATCATGGACATTTGATACTTATTTTTCATAAGCTCAGCAAATTTAGCACATAAATAACCAGATTGAGATCCAAAAATGATATCATCAACATATATCTGCACTAAAAGGATATGTTCTTTGACTTTGATTATGAACAATGTCTTGTCAACGGAGCCTCTTCTGAATCCTGGTTCTAGCAGAAATATTGATAATGTTTCATACTTTGATTATGGAAAGCAAATAGATTGATTGATCTCTTTCCTTCTTCATGCTCCAATTGATTCTCCTTCCATTCTTGATCTTCTAATTGGTAGACTTTCCTTCTCCATGAGATTAGATGACGTGGCAAATGAGGTGGGATTCGTTCTAAGTACATCGGGTAACAGATCGTGTACCAGATGACTTAGGTGATCTGCTCCAGGACAGGTCCACTCTTCAATGATGATCTGGTCAACCAGATCAAGTCCAATCTGGTCCAAAATGGTCTGGTTCAAAACTAGCTCCAATGAGTGTTGTCAATTGTAGGGTCAGCCAACATATAACCAGATTGAGTGACCTTCGAACAAATCATCTGGTTGCTATAGGTGTGTTGGTCTGATTCTTTATACAGAAGACTTTCTAACCAGATGACTTCTATAGGACATAATCCTTTACACTTTAAGTCATTAGCTAACCTGGTCTAAATAAGAATAGACTTGCTCACTATCAGATCAACTAAATATCATAGCGATCTGTTACATGTTGAGCAGGCTAAGTCTAGCAAACAGAACATAAAAATAATTCTAAGTGTGTTTCGAAAGAACATCATCAAAACTAAATTTTGTGAAGGGTTCCCAACACTTCGCTTGATTTATGAATATACCATAAGATAGCTGCTTAACCTGCAATCCTAAAAAGAAATTCATCTCACCCATCATAGACATTTGATATTTGTTTTACATCAGATCAACGAATTTATCACATAAATAAGTGGATTGTGATCCAAAATAATATCATCTACATAAATTTGCACTAAAAAGATATGTTCCTTGAATTTGATGATGAATAACGTTTTGTCAACTAAACCTCATAGAAAACCCGACTCCAGTAAGATGGTTGAAAATGTCTCGTAGCAAGCTCTTGGAGCTTGCTTCAATCCATAGACTGCTTTTGCCAATCTGTAGACTTTTTGTTCTGGATATCCTTCTTCAAATCCAGGTGGCTGCTCTACATATACTTCTTCTTCCATAATACCATTTAGGAATGCGCTCATGACATCCATCTGATATACTTTGAATTGTTTGCCAAGAATAATCTAATAGCTTCCAATCTTGCAACTGGGGTGAATGTTTAATCGAAGTCTATACGCTCTTGTTGACTGTATCATTTGGCAACTAATTTGGCCTTATTCCTTACTAGTTCTCCGTTATCGTCTCGTTTATTTTTGAATACCCATTTAACACCTATTACTCCTTGGTATTTAGGACGATCTACGAGATACCACACTTGATTTATCTTGAATTCGTTGAGCTCCTATTAAATAGCCACTATCCAATCTGCATCTTTTAGTGCTTCATATGTGTCGGATGGTTCAACATGAGATAGGTAACAACATAGTAATGCGTTGTCTCCATGCATTCTTCCGGTTTTCACGCGGTCTGTTAGGTTCCCAACAATCCGCTCTTGTGGATGATCTTGAATCCACGTTCTGCGCCTAGACATCTCCTCTTCTGATATATCAGGTGCAGGTTCATCTGCTGAGTCCTCAAACTCTGGGTGTGCTGATGAAGTTTCTTGGAATAGGTTCTCCATTTCAATCTCCAGATTGGTATTCGAACTATTATTGATCTCATTGGATTCATCAGGTCGACTATGAGCAGGTTGACTATTTCCAGATTGGTCTGGTCTATTCTGATAAGATTCACTGTTAGTTGTTCCCCCTTGTTGTGTGATGGTCTAAGTCGAAGATTGAACATTAGTTTCTCTGTTGGTCCCGAAAGAGCAAGGTTTGGTGTATGGGGGGGGATACACCAAATACAAACTTTTCAGTTTACTTGACAATTTAACTAGAGAGAAGCTTTCTTGAAAGGAGATTGCTAAGTTTGACAGACAGATCGCTAACATGGTTAACTACCAGGTCGCTAGTAATATGTCCAGATAGAGTCTCTCTGGTGAATTACGCTGGGCAAATGGCAAGAGTGATCTTGTTATCCAATAGAGTGTAGTGTGCAGAATATGGTGGATTTAATGAGTTGCTCTTATTAGAAAACCTTGATAAACACTTAACCAAATATATTAAGAGATTAATGTTGTTTCAACACTTAAGAAATTTTGTAAAGTGTAGTTTCAACATCATTAAAAAGGAGGAACTTGTTGGGAACCCCACAAATTTATTTATGTTTTGATGATGATTATCAAAACAACACTTAGTTAACTTAAGTTCTTTAAAACCAAGTGATCAATATCACCTTTTAAAGAACAGCTCGCTTATAAAAGGAGAAGGTCGTTGTTATACGATCTTTATTATTCTTATGATATTTCTTAGACATATTGATTACTAATATGATGGGTATAAGTTTATTTTAACAGTTAGCTAAAATGTAAAGGAATGGATCGATGATAACGATATGTCCCTATTTAACAGCTAGTTGTACTTCCTTGATTAGACTACCTATCATGGTTTAAACTTAGCATTTTTCTAAGTATAGATTTTATCAGATCAATGTTGTAAAAAGAAAGTTTGTAGTTTCAAACTTTTGTTTAGGAACGATCTGTTTATCTAGTTTTTTAAAGAACAGTGAGGTAGTTTGTAAAAGAATATGTGGATATAAAAATCACTTGTCCTATAGAACTAGATGTTCTTTAGTATATGATCAACAAAGACTTGAGTCATCTCGAGTAAACGATCTTGGAACAAACAGGTCGTTTATCTCACTGCAACAGCGCGTTGTGTCTCAACAGTAGATCGTTATTGAAACAATTTGTCCTCATATTATCTCACTGTATAACTCAAGATGGGCTCAGGAATCAAGAAGAATAATAAATTACTAATTTGATTTCAAATAAATTAATACTTGATTGGACAGCTCGAAGGACACATCGTATGAAACGATCTATTAGCTTAGGACAAGCTAGTTGTTCCATACCATAACTATGGTGGGTTGCCGACATACCTAAATTTTAAGGAATGAAATACAAGAATATCAAAATAGATATACGGTGAATCATTCCAAGTATGGCAAAGCACTGGGAAAATGCGTGAAAGGTGGAACAAGACTCATTACAAGCGGCGCGTGTAACATCAATCATGTCATGCATTTAATGCTGCCATCAATGCGAAGAAGGACTTTTCTCTCTCTAACAGATAGTTCCAGCAATGGTGTTATAAATACCACTTTCACTTCCAGAAACGAGTATGAAAATTCAAGCAAAAAATCTGTCGTTACTCTGCTCAAAATCTTCAAGCTTTCAACGTTCAAAAATACTCCAAGTTCAACCCAGAATTCTCTGGGTGTTTATCAACTTCTTGAAGCCTTTGTGTTTCTGGAAAACTATTTTCAAAACCAAAGTTAGAGATCTAGCTTTAGATCAAAGTATAGTTTCTTTTCTTAGATTGTAGTTGTCAATCTTCGAAATAAGTAAAGTGTAATCACAAGATAATATCTAGTTTTGATATAATCTTATGGCTCGTACTCAACGAGTAAAAATAAAGGAAAACATTAGTGAATTTTCGATCTTGTTCTTGATCGAACCGTGGACGTAGGGACGGTTTATCTCGAACCACATTAACTAATTGTGTTCTTTATTATTTCTACTTGCTTTGATTATTCACTCTCATACATATCATTTTCTTAAATCATCTTGCTAAGATCTTGAGTAAGAAAATCGTTTTCACATTAAAAAGAGCATTAACCACCAATCTTCCGCACACAACTCAGCTTAAGTTTAACTTGCATAAGTTATTCTTAATCTAAGTTATTCACATATCAAGGTATTATTTGTGTGAGTTTAGTTCTTTGTAAAAGAAGAACTTAACATGCTACTCAAGTTATCTTAAGTTATTAAGTGTGTTTAAGCCTTGTTTATCAAACTTAAACGAGAAAACCCAAAAAGTTTGAATTGGTGTATCCTCCCATACACCAATCTTGCTCTTTCGAGACCAACAGTGACCGTTTTGGATATTCTTCATCAACTCCTCGAACTGAATCTTGATTGTCGCCATTAACGATTCATAGAACTCCGCTTGCGGCTTTGCAATTGCTCCATTTGTAACTCCAACATCGTAATTAACATTTCCATCTTCGTTGGTCTTCGGATACGGTGTGCGTGGGATATGGCTTTGATGCCACTTGTTATGATCGATGATAACTCTTGAGGCATCGATCACAATCGCGATTGAGATTTAGTATGAAATCAACCACAATGGAGACTTCAACAAAGAAAATTGTATTGATAAATATTTACATAAATAAATCAGTTTCTCAATTGAGATATTTGATTATAAGGATAATATTATCCCTCAAAGATAACACAACCAAATAATATAAGTTATATTAATTAGTCAATTAAAAATTGAAATAAATCGTAATATACTCCAAACTTGAAAGTTATAGCTCTAGGTCTATTGTGAGTTTTGGCGGGCTATGAACCTCTAACACACAAAAAACATCATATGTTTATATAGTACTCCATCCCGTCCCACTTATAATGATACATTTTTACTGGGTACGGAGTTTAATGCAAAATGTTTTAAGTATGTAATAATAAATATTTTAATCTTTTTTAAAAATTTATATAAATTAAATATTTTAGATATATGATTATAAATTCAAATTTTAACATTTTAATTAATTAAATGTAAATTAACAAGATTATTATATTATTTAGACTAATATCAACTTATTTTTAATAATTTGCAAGATCAACCAAACAAACAAAAAACAAAATGTGACATTATAAATAATAATAATACATTGGTCAATAAAAACTAATCAATTCAAGAGCACGGGATACACTAAATATTGCTACTTTAAAGATTTTACTATATAGTAATTGGTATAGTATTTATTTTGGTATAAGGAAACAAAGATAATTGAAATTTATTAAAAGAACAGCTACAATTTATATAGTCGTTCATTTGTTTTTATATACATTTATAATTTATTTAATTATTTTATATATCTATTATTTTATATTTTAAAAGTTATAATTGTAATTATATTATCATGATTATCATGATTATAATCGTATTAAATTTAACATAGTTATTTTTACTCATTTATCTCTCTCACATAATATATTTCTAGCATAATTATCTCGAATTTTATTATTTTTATTCATCTCTCTCTTGTACATAATATCTTTATTGAGTGATTATTTCCAAATTTATTCTTAATTATCAGTTTTCGACTAGAATTTACTAATTATCGTATAATTTAATATTTATTTAATATAAATTATTAAAAAAGAAAATAATATAATGTAATAAGATTATCTAATATTCACACACATCAACCGCAAACATTATCTACATGATTTTAAAAAAGATATGAAATAATCTAAATTTACTATGTTGCCCTTTACATTTTATCCAAAAATATTTGCAAGTAATTTTAAATTAGATCCAAACTATCTATTACATGTTAATCAACGGATTATAAGGTATCCTAGTTAACACATAAAGGTACGTTTTTATTTGATCCAACCTCATTGATTTTGAAATTTTGTAATGTGGTGATTACTACAATTATAAATTTTATCGATATAAATTCTTTTCAAATCTTCTATTCATATTTCTCTCATCTACACATATTTAATATTGATATTTTATTTTCTCCCTTTTTTATATATTAATATTGATAATGTGAATTATAATGATACAATAAATACAAAAGTAATATTTAAGCATCGATTATTCTCTCATTTAAGCATCTCTTATTTCATGATACTAACATTTTCTATTTTTTAATTTATCGATTATAATTGAATAAATGAGAATGATTAAAATAATAAAAGAATAATAATTAATCATTGATTATTTTTTCACATGAGAGGTGACTCTTGGCGAATGCTAAGAGAATGAAGCAATCCCCACAATAGAGAGCAGTTTCAATCCACCAAAGGGACTACGAAATCTATTTCCTTTAATTAGGGGAGCTGCACGAACAAGAGACGAAAGTTTCGTGCTGAAGGAGCAATTGATGGTCGATAAATGGGTAAAACCATCAATCAATTATTCAATCAGACATTAGAGAAGGAACAACCTGGATTCCTCAACAATATTTTTATATTTACGAACATGCAATATATTTCAAGAAAAAAAACAATAAATAAATAATAAATAAGTATTAACTATATAAAATTATATTCCCACCAAATAAAATATTTTGACATTCATTTCATTAAATTGATAACTTAGATTTTGTTATATTGATTATTTTATCTTAAATTAAATATTAAGGTTATTGCGAAGTCTTTAAATATGCACAAGTAATTTATTCCATATTCAGTGGGATTTTTATATTTTATGGTAATTACAACATCATCTATGTGAGTGGTCAAATACAATTGAACGTTTGCTTTAATTGTGTCATATAAAATGATCACATGTCTACGGTAGAAACAACTTAACATATCTGCGACTAATTTGTCATGTTATATAAATAAATAATTGAATTTTAACAAAAATTAATAATTTTTAATTTGTAATTATAATTTATTGATCATGTTACATTTAATGTTTATTTTATATAAAATAATTAAAAATAAAAATTATAATGACATATATTTATGGTACATTATATAATATGTATATATATATATATTCAAATTATCTTTAATACAATTAATTTAAGTTATGAGATTAATATTTTATTTGTCCCACTTAATTAGTTATACTTTGACCATGAGAACTTTTTGTTCAAAATGTAACTAATATAACTTGAAAGTGTATCACCTACTCTAAATAGTTGTTGCGGAAGCTAAAAAGAACACACGAGATAATTTTGCGTAGGTTGTGTTAACGAACAACCTACACGGCAGCCTTTACGGCCAGAAAGAATTATCAAAAACTAAGTGTTGTGTTGTTTACAATGTTACGGACAACAACAACAACACTTCTCACTAAAATACTAAAAGTATAATCTTCTAAGACAAAGATCACACGTACTAAACTACGATATAAAATCTGCAAAAGTGTATATCAAAAACGTCTCATATCATCTCAAAATCCGCACTCAAATTAATGAATGACTCTAGTATTTATAGATAGACAACATGGGCTTGGGTCCATGAATATAGCAACTGCTGGCCCATGTCTTCCACAATTTTCGCAGTCAGTTGTTCAGTTGTTGCCTTCCGCATATCTGCCTGGAATTGTGGAACTGTTTCAGTCAGTTGTTGACCACGAGATTTGTGGAACAGAATTCCACTAGCATGAATATCTCAACTGCATGACAACAGTTGGTTGTTGACTCCTGGATTTGTGGAACAGAATCCTACTAGCATAAATATCTCAACCGCCTAGTAAGACTCGGTCTTCTCTCCATTCTTTGAGTATCCTTCAAGTCTTCAGACGCCAAGTCAGCCTTCCACGTGGTTGTGGACCTGGATGCTGAGTCACTGCCAAATCAGCCTTCCACGTGGCTGTGTACCTGGATGCTGAGGTCAACAACAGTTGTTATGTTGTGTTAGAAGCTAAGTCAACATTCTGCCTAGCACGACTTGGTCTCTACTCCAGCCTACATGTTGTTTCAACGTTGCCAAGTCAGCACTCCACGTGACTGTTGAGCTGGATGCCTAGTGCTCCACGTCATGCTGAGTTGGAGTCTCAGTCAGCATTCATGTGAAGAACACAAAAACACAAATGTTAGGTCAACACTTCAAATAACATCAAGACTTAAAAACCTAACATAATTGGACAGAGGGAATAAGATTTTCGTTTATCTAAAATTGTGTAGTCTTTCAAGTTTCAAGCATTTGTAATCCTTGTTTGTATGACACCAGTAGTAACACCACCTTGGAAATAGCTACTGATCATTTATATTTATATTTTTGTAAATCTATATCTATATTAAAGAAAAACCAATAGCAAAAAGTTTTTCCGCCTAAATATATATTAAATAATATCTAATTATATTTATTGATTTATATTATAATATACATAATTATATCTACTATTATTATATAATAAATATAATCAATTGTGATCTTCAATTACACATATAATCATGCCATCATTTTCTCTCCATATTAATAAACATGCAATCACACACACATATAAACGTTACATATATAAATTTTGCATTATCAATTTATGCAGACGTTACATATAAAATGCATGTCATATGTCAATTTTTAATTTTTTTTTAACACATATGCATGTATATGTCTAGATGCATACTTAGCTAAAATCATGGATAATGAATATTCTATATAATAAATATTTAATAATTGTCAATCCCTTATTTTCCTCACAATTCTTAATGAAAATACACTCACTCATGACTAGGTACATACCTAAACTAATTCTCATACGTATGCACATAATATATGATAATTCAAAATTTCCAAGCAAATGCTCATTGGCTAAAATCATGGATAAATAATATTCTTGGTAAATATTATACTTAAATAATGATTAATTCTAAAAAATATTTATGCATATTACCAAAAATAAATTATTGTAAATAGTATTTAAACACCTATCATTTCATAATTGTTATCCACTTTTGAACTCATTTTTTGTTTTAGATATTGATTGTCTTTATTTTTTATTGATCATTTTCAAATTTCTCACCACAAAATACTATAATGCCTCCTATTTGGAATTTAATCCAAAACCTAGAACCTCACAATGCAAAGTCATGTATAGAATTAAGAATTATTCGAGCATATGATCGTACTGCACGGGACACCAATAACTTGATAAGCCACGAGTGTGTGTTTCACGATCAAGTGGTAAAATTTTCAAATTATTCTTTTTTTTTTCAGGATACTTATATATGGATTGCATGTTGCTTATAGAATTGTTTATAGCATTATTATTCATACGAATTGCATGCTTAGAAAAGTTATTTAGAATATTATTTTTATTATTGTACACGTATCACAATAAATGGAAATTTGTATTATTAGAATATTATGTTTATTTATCTATAACTTCATTTTCCTCTTTTATTATTATTATTATAATATTATTTTTATTTATATTCTTTAATTTTTGTAGGGGGATCGAATTCATGCTACAATTGAAAAGAAGTTGATATCCAAATTTCAACCTATTTTGTCGGAAGGCGATGTGTATACGGTTAAAAACTTTTTGGTTGTTGATAACAACAAAAATTTGAGAACAACATCGAATCGTTACTACCTCAAATTCTTAAATTCTACATATATTACTCCAATTCAGGAAGAAAATTTTCTCCGTCAACTTTTTAATTTCAAGAGTTTTCAATAAATTTCTTCAATTGATGATGTCAACAATAGCTTGCTATTTGGTAGTATATCAATAATTAATGGAATTATATATTTATATATATATATATATATATATATATATAATTTAATACAATGTAACATTTGCTAATATGTGTGTTAATTTATATGTAGATGTTATTGGAGTAGTTCAACGTAGAAAAATTAGAAATGTTCTTTGCAATGATGGGAAGGAGAAAATGTTGATAGAGATCACTCTACAAGATGATGAGTAAGTAGTGATCGTATATTAATTGCATATATTATTTTATGATTAATTTTTTATATTAATTGTTTTTTTACTATTTTTTTTGAAGGCATAGAAAGTTAATGTGTACCCTTTGGGAGGACTACGCCAATGAAATAGAAACAACATTTTGTGCTCAAAATAAAGAGGTTAATATCATGATCATCCAAATGTGTAAGCCTAATAGGTACAGATCAAAGATTCAAGTTTGCAATGCCTTCAATATCACTAAAGTTTGGTTGAACCATGACTTACCCGAGATAAATGCATTGAGATCAATGTTTGTTACGTTCATATTAAAAATGAAAATAGAACTGAAAATTAATACTATTAATGTTTTTGCTTAAATAATATGTAATATTATTATTTTTTTGCTTAAATAATGTGTAATATTATTAATTTCTTGCTTAAATAATTTTTTTGAAGATTGGTTGAGAATACAAGTTACACTACTACTATTAGTAACACTATGGTTATAAATATATAAATGCTTAAAAAAATATTCAAATATAGTTATATTTATTAATTTTTAAGTTTTTTTTCATATCATCAATAATTAATTTTTTTTAATTTCATTTATAAAATCATATTCATTATTTTGATTATAAATATATAATTTATTATCATTAAATATAAGTTAGTATTATATATAGTTAATTAGAAATAATAAAAATTAATAAATTCATTAAATATATAATAATTAGGTAGTGGGGAGTGGGGAAATGAATAGTCTCAATAAATCATTAAATAAATTTGTATTAAATAAACCGTTATAAACTTAATAAAATATAAATAAGAAATATATTTAACATATGTGCAAAAAAAACTAATTAAATATTTTGAAGTCGAATTGCAACTTAAAAAATTAGAAAATACGCACCCTAAATTAATTAGGTAATCTTCAAATCGAATAATATGTAATAAGCAATTTTTTATATTTTTGTTACATTAAAAAGAGAAACTTATAGTCATTTCGTTTTTTAAAAAGATACATCTTTTGCAAATTTATTACCTTCCACATAAACATTCACTTTCTATTTTTGGATATAGTTTAACGTTTAATAACATTTTTTGTGGGTCTCAATCTCCATTATCATTCAAATCAATTATATTTTTACATTTAATAACACCTTTTTGTGGGTCCTAACACACTACCATTTAAATTAACTATATTTTAATACTTAATAACATTTTTTTGTGAGTCTCGGTTTTAATACCACTCAATTCAACTACATTTTGTTAAAATTTGTATCGCATCATTCAAATGGTATATGTTTTTATAAAATGGATGGAGTATATAATAACCTATTTATAATCTTTAAAAATATAATATGTAGGCTTAATACTTATCATATATAATAAGATAACTTTATTTGGATTGTTTGTTTTATTAAACATTATTAAAATTATCTATATTTTAAAATGATGAAATTATATACTACAAAAAATAATTTCCCGTGCAACTGCACGGGTAAAAATACTAGTTCAGAAAAAGAAAAACTACCTTAATTTTTGTCAAACATGCACAACAAATGTCGAGAGCTCTTTGACAACAACTAAACAACATTCATGAAGCAGTTAAAAAGAAGTTTGATCGTTAAATTGGATCTCACTTGCGCTTCTAAGAATTATCTTGTTAAGGATTTTATAATGTCATTTGACAATTCTGTTCAAAACTACTCTTTAAAAAATATAGCGACGACCTGATACAAAGGGAAGAATCCCACATATAATTAAGCAAATACTTTTGCATCGTTCATTTGTTTTATTCCTTCTGGTTCAAGAAACTAAAATCCACAATTTCTCCTCCCACCAGAACCCGACTCTTGAAATGCAACACGCTTAATTTTTTAGGTGACTAACTTCACCCCAAGATTTGATGCTCCATTCCTCTCCATCATCGAACAAGTGGAATACGTTGATGGATGCATTTAGAACCTTCCCCCAACAGTCTTCAGAAGGTCGGGCCTTCGAATAAAGTGCTTCTATGGTAGCACCATGAGATACTACAGCCACTCTCTCTCCTGCATGGAAATAGAATTGAAATCAACATGGAATGTGTTGTACACAACTTCAGCTGTTTGTGTCATGAAGCAAAATATATAAAACCTATGTGTTTCTTTGCAATCCTCTGTAAAGCGGACGTGCAACGATTGTAAAGTTGATTATAGCTCTCGCCGCCACCCTGCATACGTTAATAATCTACATTATAAAGTTTCCACCTATTTCAGCATTTCACTAATCTTGGATATATTAACAATAGGAGGATTTCCGCAGGTGCAAATGTACAATCATTAGCGTCTTGCATTACTTATATATATATATATATATAAACTACAGCAATGTGCGAATCAATTAACTTCCAGGATCACCCTAGAGAGAGGGTCAATATATTTATATACGTGTCATATGTATATATATGCCCGCTATTTTGTAACAGATGATGCATGAGGTTACAATTCATGAACAAGAAAACTACCAGTAAAAAAATCTCAGATAATACAAGGTGAGAACCCATGCTTAAAAGATTGGCTTATCTTAGGAACGAACTCATCAACAGCAGGCATGGACATCGACATCTTAAACAGGGCGACACTACATCTTGAGTTTAGTTTGGTTATTCAATTGAGCATCAATCTAAAGACAACACTAGGAAATGGTAAAAGGCTAAATAAAAGTATACTTAAAGCAAATTCAACAATTGTTTCTATAGTCTCTCTTTAGGACACTACGACATTAAGTCAAACAATGGGGCTTGGTGCAGGAGAAAAAATTAAATTTGAAGTGACAAATATTTCTTTCACTTGACCAAGAGGAAGAATGGAATTGCAACATTTAATTCCATGTAACCAAGATAGAACCAAGAAAGCTTATATGAGATGCCACAAAGAGAGCATTTGAAAACCTACCTGTGATGTGTGTGCTTGTATAAATTTTTGTATATATGTGTCAATGTGTATGAGAGAGAGGAGAGTACTGGAATTTCAAGATCATCCTGATTAGACCTAAAAGCTATGTGAGCTTCTCGGTTAATTTTAGCTGCTTCGTCAAAAAGAACACCTTGAAGGTCACCGAGATGTCTTTCTCGCAAATCTGGTTCACTAATGACCTGATGACAAGAAGACAAGAATTTAGGTACATACATGATATCAAAAGGGTATCATATAGATCAAAACATAATTTTCTTTAACTTCTAGGAATGAGAATGCATAAGAGGGGTCTTTCTTCAATACAACAGATGTTAAACTCTACTAATACTAGGCTTAAGAAAGGGAAGCAAAATTTATAAATTACCCTTACGTATAAAAACAGACTAGCGACTTTAGATACAAGAAACATCATAATGATGCAAAAGATAATCTATAGATCAAACTGCAATCAAAGTATTATTAAAACTTTTATTACTGTTCTTCCTGATTAAAGGAATTATCTACTTATGCTACAGCACGAGTATGTCACACAAATCATATACGAAACAACGTTGAGCTAATATGTATGAAAAGAAATCAGCTGAAACATGGACAAGGAACATGAAATAGTTTCAAAGGCCACTCTTCTAGTTGTGACAATAAGCGCAACACCAATAGGAAACTAAGGGGTGTATGGTTTGGGATGAATGATAAAATAATCACGCTTAATCACATTTGGGTTATATGATAAGGCCCATGTTCCAATAATCCAAATTGGTTATAATTTTCCAACTAATTGGCTGGATTATTCTTGTAATTATATCATAATATAACAATCATATCCACCAAGCGAAACAACCCTTATGGATGAAACCAAGGCAAAGAACCTATAGCCTCTAAATACAAAGTCGAGTTCTAAAATCAGTAATATAGTCTTTTAATAATGCACTCCAAATCTAATGATTACTTCTTGATATACGATAACTCATTCGTACAACTTTTACTTCAAAAACAGAAACGCATAGATTTCCCAAGAAGTCAAATTCATTCATACCTCAAGAACCCCGCAGCTTTCTGCTATTATCTCAGCAGTCTCAAATGCTCGTTTTAAGTCGGACGAATACACTGCATTCACTTCAGACTCGTGTGATAGCCGCTCTGCCAGCTTGAGCAAGTCATAAAAAATTTAACATTTTATCAAAGCATATAAGCAAATAGACTACGAGAATTGCAAGAATCATCACTTACAGCAAATGCTTGCTGCCTGCCAAGACCATTTAAGGCAACATCGAGCTGCCCCTAAGAACAAGAAATATCTCTATAAGCACAACCATAACAATGATGATTTTAAAACCGAAATTCGTAATAATATTGGTCGAGTGGTGATGAGGTTACTTTTGAGGCCGTAGTTGCTCAAATCCCACCAGGTCATGCATTAATATTGTAATATGTTCAAAAGAAAGAAGAAAGAAGAAAGAAGAAAGAAGAAAGAAGAAAGAAAAAAACCGGTACCTGAATTCTACGCTCAGCATTCCATTCCGTTTCGCCATGACGAATGACTACAATTTCTGCATATTTTGTGCAAATCGTCTCCCTCATTCCAAATTCACAGTTCCTAAAAAATGCAAATAGAAAGCTTTTTGTTTCTCCCAAACATTCGCAAATCGAAATCAAAACCTTGAATCTATTTTTTTGTTCTGGAAATTAACCTATTCCATATTCAAGGAAACACACAAAGTCAACGCTAACCTCGATTGAGACTGGGCCATAGAAACTTGGACTGTTGAGTCAAGATTGTGTTGTGGCTAATTGCTACGGAGCTTCTCTTTTCTTTGTCTGAATCTTTGGCACTGGAGCTGTTCTACATATAGGAATCAATATTACTCCCTGAGCTTTGCTTCTTGTTTCCTTCAAGTTCAACGAAGTCTTTTTATATATTATGCTTCCCCTCTCTCTAACAACAAGTCCTTTGATATATTATTAGTAACTCGTCTAAAATAGACTGAAATTATTTTAAATTATAATTTATAAATATAAATTTTTAAATGTAATTTTTTGTAATTAGTATATTTTTATGAGTTATATAATTTTCTTATTAAAAATGTGATAATTTGTTAAAAGGATATAAATTTATAAATTATTAGGAGTAAATATTATTTATAATAATTGATGAAAAATCACGTTATTTTATAATTTATTAACATAATTTTAAATTCGTGTTACTTGATAAATTATATGGTTGCAAAATATAAATATACATCGAGACTCATCTCATATAAAATTTATCGTTACATGATCATTTGTCGTAATGTATAAACATGATTTAAAAATTGACTATTTATTTGTCCAAAAACAATTATTTGGTCAATTAAATAATGAATTTTTTTTCAAATAAAATATTTATTTAACAATTCAAATTCATACCCACAACAATTATATATACCCGTGAAATATTCATAAAAAATATTCGTTAAATATCCGTCCACCCACCTAATATTATCGATTTTTTATAATTTTTCTATAAGTTATACGTAAATTATTACCTATAAGTATATATAATATCTCTTAAATATTAAATTTATATATTTCGCAAGTAATAAATACTAACGGGTGGTGGACGGTGGGTCCACAGGTACTCGTCGAGTGGCGGGTAGCCGCATATGATGGATTTGAGAATTAAATTCATATTTGTTATTTTTATATAGTTTTTTTATTAATGAAGTTTATTAAATTTTCAATGTGGATAAACTAATTTGTTAGTTTATTTATATTTAGATTATTCTATTGATATAGTATTATATAAAATAAATTGTGAAATAAATAATATGTGGAATTAATCAATATATATTTAAATTTAATATGCAAAAGTGTATGTTTAACAACCAATTGTTTAGTAAATATTAGAATTAATATATAATGAATAAAATTAAGATTTAAGATAATAAGAATGATAGATTATAATGATATCATATAGGACCATGAAATAAAGAGTACTTTTTAAAATATATATGTATTAGTTATTATATAGATAAATATTAGTTATTATATAGATAAATATCGATAAATTATAGATGAATGATATTCATTGAAAAGTTCAGTTAATAAATAATTTATTTGATAAATTTAGTAATTGACTAAATTAAAATTTTTAATAAAAATCAATTTATACATTAACAATTTTAATTTATTATGAATTTTAATATTAATCAAATGATTTTATTCAATAAAAATATAATTAATATTTGTCCGAATGTAATTTAAAATTAATGAAATAAAAATTTTCATAAAAATACACTCGAGTTATTATTTGTCCAACTTATTAATTGAAAAATAAATAAATTGTGATATGAAATATATAGAGTTAAATATTTTGATAAGTTACATGTTTAAGTATTCAATTAAATCAAGTGTAACATTGTTAATAAATATAGTTTAAATAATTACACATGCATCCATCACAATCATTTCAATTCATTTTCCTCCGAATAGATCATTTTGAAACTATAATTTCAATATTCTCATAACCACGGTTTGATTCCTTGTTTTCTCGGTGATGAAATTTAAATGTAATGCACCATTAAATCTCAACATTTCATTTGTCAAAAACAAAACACAATAAAAAGGGCATTTCTAGATTCTCTCTGTATATAAAGACATTATGTAAAGACATTAACTAATTAATGAGAAGTATAAATTGCAACTTGTTTATTAATATATATGGGATGATTATATTGAAAATAGTTCTTCTTGGGGCGAATTCAAAATTTACATTTGGGATGAACTAAAAAATAAAATTTTCAAAGCACTATTTTATAAATGCAAAAAAATTTTGGAATGAGTTTAATATTATATTGAACCTTAGAAAATACATATATATATATAACTAAAAATTTTGGGCTTGTCTAGTGCATCAATTATATAGATTCGCCCATGTATCTTCATATGAAGGCTTTTAGTGATGCCAAGTAAGCCTTAAATTAGTCAGAGAGCTCCAATATGTATTTCTATAATATATTATATAGATATGCTAAACGCAATCACAACAAAAAATTAAAAAAAAAAAAAACAAGGTGTCATGGAGAAAAAAAGTAGAATTTAATATTTTAAAATAATTCTTTTTTATAAGATTGAACACTTCTAGTAAGACTAATAAAAAAGATGTGACATATTTTTAATCAGGAGGATATGAGTATTTTATTGTGATTTAAGAGTAAATGATCAAGAAGGAAGATTTTCATTTATGCATAAAAATACAAAATAAGATTTTCATAATGAATATAAAATGATGAGCTCATGTTCTTATATAGAAGAGTTAACTAACTAGAAAACAATGGTCGTGCCAAGTTAAAATAACACAAAAAAGATTATTGAACTATCTGATTACTTGGATATAATAAAATAAAATAGAGAATCAAATAAAAAGAGAAATATAACTATTTTGGGTTGGTAAAACTATATTCATTATGGAATTAATTAACAGTATTGTCAAAGCCTATGGTGGCTTATCCGTATTTGGCGGAGTGGATTAACGTACTCATGAAGAAAATGATCATTATATGGAAATTAAAGAATTTGGAGTGATTAATGAAAAAAAAATATTTCAGAATCAAAATTGGCTCCAGTTTTGTCACGCCCGCACTTTACTAAGGATAGTAAAGTCGGGGAAACCGTGACTTGGGAAGGGATTAAAGAAGTCGGGATAGAAATGGGGTAATGGAACGAGGACGAAACTGAACAACAATCTCATAACTGGGCGAATAATTCATTGTACATGATTTGCAAGAAAAGGACTTGAGTCTTATGCTCAATGCATGCAACATATCATGAAAGAAACTTGAGTCTTAGGTTTATTACATAATGATCTCAAACTAGCAGTGGAAAGTTATTTGGATCACTAAAAGCTCTACATGTGTGAAGACACGTAGAACCCCTAAGAGTCAACTAATAAGAGATCGACAAAAAGCCCGAACGTAGCACTCCTCCTTCATCATTGCTCAACCTACACATTTATAAATACATGCAGGGCTGAGTACAAATTGTACTCAGTAGACACGTGCCGAAACCACACACATACAAATATAATTGTCATGTCATTGTAAGTGAAACATAGGGATTTTGTCTCTAAAGAACCTATGTTCACTAAAATCCTTTTGTGAAATCTTAAAGTTCGATTGTAATCTAAGTTCTTTAGTAATCTACCATATCTGTAACTTCTTCTTCTTCTTTCATTTTGAAAGCATGCACACATATTTTTATAGAGTAAGAGAGCCTACACTTGATGTATAGGATAGAAAGCCTACCTGACTCGCTTCCTCTTCTAATTAAATTCGACCTTCTGGCTTAGTACTTCCTCCCAGCGTAACCTTAATCGAGTTTACGAGGTGAGATACTCATCTGAGTATATATATTATTTTCTACTTTGAAAGGGAATGCTATCCTTATTATTTTCGGTAATTATTCTCGAGTCTTAACTCGACTAATATTTGAGTGCTTAAATCTAGAGGTGTCGTTACACTCTTAATCAAGCTATGATTTAACTAAATTCTCATACATTTCACCCACGCCAATAAATGTTGGGTATAATTCATAAGGGAACTCTACTTGAATTATTTTCATTCTCAAATCGTAACATCTAATTAAATCTTATAGGTTGGGGTAAGCTAAATTGGTACATTTTAAATATGGTTTACAATTTAATCAATATTATGATTAAATTCTAGCTTAATGAATTAATTATCTAAGTTCAATAATAATACACCTATACTTGGACATAGTCCCATTAAGTTAAGCCTTAATCTATTTAGTTTGATCATTAATCCAATTAGAATGAATTAATTAGCTCTTAGCCCATTAGTAGTTCAATGAGTCCATTCCTTTAATTAGTACAACTCAATACTTAATTAAATAGTCCATTCATCATTTTTCACTATAGTCTCACGTCTTGGAGTGGTAGTTACTAAAAATGTTATTTAGTCATCTATTATTCATTAGTAAAACCAATCGACTTTAATTAATCGAGATAAATTTAATTGCAATAGTCACAAATTATTGCATCTATTATTTTAAAGGTAAAGAACGATTATAACTCATTAACTTCTAATAACTTCGAGATCTTGGAAAATTCTCACATATTTAATAGATACTAGCTTTACAAAAAGAAGTTTCTTACTTAGTTCGTGCAAGCCTCTCTTCAATTTGTAAAATCGAAAATTCTAAAGAAAAATATATTATCTAACACAATTTTTTTTTTGTAAATTTCTATTAAAAGAACGGGGTGTTACAAGTTTATAGTTAGATAAATGAACCACCTAGAACTCATATGAGAGTTGGTTTGACTGTAATGAAATAATAAATTATATTTGATTCATACTAAAGTATTCGTAAGGAACACCGAATGAAATCATCAATTTTTTCATTATTTTATTACCATATTACTCAAATAATTTTTTTTATATATTTACTTTTGAATTATAAAAAATTAAGAAAAAAAAATATCACATCAACTATATACACTTGCACACAAACATAAGATGTACACATATTCCCACTCACAAACGTAACACAATTTTACACTCACATACAATACATACATATATACATAGTATGACAGTCATGTCACATATATGCACACATTCGTCATTCACTCACAACCACTGTCCTCGATTGCACCACTAACAATACACATAAAATCATTTCCCCCATATTCTTTGTATACATTTTTAAATATGCATGTGTGTATGTTACAATGTGTATTGTTGATCATCACATGGTCCAACTTGCTATAAACTTGGTCATTGGTCAATGTAAAGTTTCAACTAGTGGAAGAACTATCCAAGAGAGAAAAAATAATGTGACGATCTTAGAAATCCCTCAATTCATAGGTCGTGAGAGTGTTGCCATTAAGTTTTTCCTCAGGCCGGAGCACACAATTAAAATCAGCCATAGCAATCCACAGTCCATTAAGATTATCGAAAAACAATTAAGAGATGCCCTTCGGGTACGATGGGTGACAACTGAGTAGAAAGCATAGACAAACGAGCAAGAAAACATAGCTTGGGTGATAAAGAAAATGACCTGGCAATTGATGACTTGAGGATGGAAGTACATGACTTGAATTCTGACCTTGTTCGCTTCCCACATAATCCCAATTCTCCCGTCCCTAATAATGTTGAAGTTGTTAATTTGTTTCAAATGTCATAAATAGATGTGGATGAAAAGAGCAAGTTTGTCTAAAGATAATCTCGATTCAAGGAGGCAAATGAGTTGAATCATTGAGCTCCTAATAAGGGATGAGACCACCATCGTTTTTGGGGCTTGTTAAAGCCCAAGATATTCTAGATATTGATCTTCATTTCTCTTTGGGGTTTAGAGCCCCGAGTTTTATTCCTGGAATCATAGCCTCAGCTAAAGGATCGATGAGATCTTTCCATTTATCAAGAGCAATGAGATCCTCCTCGGCAACCTCATTCAAAGATACAAGACTAAGTTCCCTTTCCTTGGATATAGATTGGCTCTTGGTATTTGAAGTGGATCGAGAGGTATGTCACTTCTTGTGACCCCCGACGGGGGACGTTGATCAATGGAGGATAAGATCACCACAATCAATATCTCTAGGTTATAGAAGTCGCCTTTGGTGGATGATGTTAAGATTTGAATACTTCAAAACATGCTTAAAGCTTAGACATTGTAATAGACTTATTTTCATTTTCGTTTAATGAGAATAAATGTTTCTATCATTGATGTGTAATTTTATATTCATTGATTATTTAATTGCAAACAAGTTCATTTTCTACAATCATAGACTGTGTGGTAGATCCATGATCACGGAAGGTAACACAGTCGGTGTTTAGCCAATTTGTAATTATATTTACTCGTGTTTTCATCTTCTTTATGTTCGTGTTTTATCCACGTTGGTAATAGTTGGACCCATATTATGTGTTTTATTATTTTTTCAAGACCACCGACGTAACGTACAAATCAGGATAAAAATGACCAAAATGAGCACGAAAGGAAGCCACAGGAAAAAGTATAGCCAAGTCAGCGCCCGCGCACACCCCACGGCCGCTGACCACAGCTCACGAGAGTTCAGGGGAGGGACGAGCACGCGAGGGCTGAGCCCCAGGATCAAAGACCGCTGACACCGGAAGTGGGCACAATGGCCCAACAGATTGGCCGCGGCACACCGAGTCAGCGATCGCTGAATCTACGTGACCGCTGAGCTCCCGTCTTCTATAAATATGCAATGCAAATTTATCATTCCACACACTTATTCTCCGAGAACTTCTCAATTTCTCCATCCTAGAAACGAGATTTATGACTTTTTAGCCTATTTATGTTTATATTTTTTATTTAGTTTAGTATTTCAATTCCGAAGCGTAGTCGTTGCAACACTCAATTCGTACTTCGTTTTTAGTTTCGTCATTGTGGATTCAACGTATTTCAATTCAAGATTCTGGATTCAATTTGTCTTCAGCTCAAGATTCAGATTTGATTTACTTATTGAATTTATTTTCATTCTTGAGTTTCTCTTCCCTTCTCACTTTCTTGATGAATTTAATTACGATTTACGATTCACCTTTTACATTCATGTTTTTCAATTATGATTCTTCTCACTTTCTTTAGATTAGGATTTAATATTGCTTGCAATTTAATTAATTTTGATTCTCGCCTAGATTAAGAACTTCTTCAAATCATCTTTAATTGATTTCGTGTCAAACAATGAAATAAATTGCCCTGCTAAGTCTTCCTTGTGATTCGACTTTGGGTTGACTTACTATTGCTTGACGACCTCCTTAGATTGCGAGCGACTCAAATAATTTTAGTCGAAACATGCGGTTCATTTGTATAATAAAGTTTATAGCCTAGACAGACTTGGACAGTTTAGTCAGTAAAGGTTGTCTTATCATTCGGTGTGAGAGCTGACCTTATCCGACATAATGATATTGGTATGTTTATGCTCTCAGACATACTTGCATATATATATATATATATATATATATATATATATATATATATATATA
>JAPKLX010000454.1:34199-54443 GCA_026898415.1 Leonotis leonurus
TATATATATATATATATATATATATATATATATATATATATATATATTGTGTGGTTTCACATTGAGATAAGTTATTTGTGTTGTTGCTAAAAACGAGGTCTCATAAATTATTTATTTCTTAATCTATAACGGTGCATTAGTATATGTGGCTGATTATGCATTGCTTTGATTCATTTGCACTTATAGGTTTTTCGCAACCCTACACAATAATGTTTTAGGTAGTGGTGATTGGTTTAGCGAGATGTGCTCGATTGTTGTCGCATGCAATCGTGTCTCGGTAAACCCTGAGTTGATTAAATTCCTCTGAGGCATTCAAAAAGGTTTATGTATATAAGAAACCTGATCAGTTGGCGTTTATTCCATATATAATAATTAAAGTTTGAAGCGGATCACTCACGAATAAACATATTAATTAATTTTGAATTATCAACGAACTAAATTAATTAATGAAATTAAGAATCTTAAACGAGAGAAATAATTAATGATAAAAGGAGGGTTACATTGTAATATGATTGAGCGCTGGATAGTTCAATATTTATCATATACTAGAGTCAATTAAATATTAATATAAGATATATATCTTACTATATTTTATAGAGTACGTAATTAATTGAGTCGAATTGACTTGGTCAATTAATTAATTAAAGTCAAATTTTGACCGAGTCAATTAATTGGATATAATTAATTCAGTCAAATTGATTTGGTCATTAATTAATTAATTAAAGTCAAGATTTGACTGAGTTAATTAATTGGATAAATAAATATTAGAGATAATGTTGGACTTAGTCTTATATTGGAAGATCTACACCCATTACCCTTTGATGCCATGACCTAGCCCTAAAAACATCTATATATGGGGAGGAAGAGGAATAGGCGTCTCGTACTGTATTTTCTCTACAGAAAAACACATTTCACCCTTGAAGGTGTAAAATCCTATCTTAGTATTTTTATACTATATTTTCGAACATAGTGCAGTATTCCACACTGCAATTTTTCGATTCCTCCTCTATTGATATAATCCGACGGATATCGCCCACACGATAGTCGGATTGTAGGTGAGTGAAATAGGTCAAAGTTTCATTTTTCAAATCCGTTTGATTTCCCGAATTGGATTGTTGTTTGTTGTTGATGATTCAAATCGTCTCTCCTCATGCGGCGAACTAACTAAGGAGAAGATATTAAATTTATTCCCCAAATTTAATTTCTCCTATATGCGGTATTTATGTTTAAAATTGCATGCTTTATTTAAATTATTAGACGTGTGGAACCTGCGAATCGCGAGCTCCTCATCCTGGTTCCTTCAGTTGATATCAGAGTCGGTCACATGATTTTAATATTTTAAATGAATAATATTTAATTATATTTGATATGCCTATGATATTAATTTGATGTTAGATCCGCTAGATATAAGTTTTGCAGTATATTTGTGAATTCATTGGCTACCTGTTTAATACTGTATTTGTATCCATTTTAATTTCGTTTTCGGTGGCCTGGTTTATAGCCGGAGTTGTAATCACACAAGGGTTGACTGTGTTAGATTAAGAATTTTTTTTTCATGTTTTATTGATGTAAAATAGTAGGAGAAGAAACAAGATATGAAAGCGGGAGGCAAAAAATGGAGACCGAATCCGGGCCACAACACGAGTCGCAAAGCCCTTCGGCGGTGATACGCAGCACGACCCAGGTGCGCGATAGCGCGCAGGGCGAGCAGCTGCGTAGAAGCAGGTGCATGTGCGTGGTGATGTGTCGGAGCGCGCGGGGCACCAGGGGGCACGCGACACACGCCTAACGGGCGTTGAATATAGGTTTTTCGATTAATTGCGTTTGAGCATGTTTTGATGATGGAATGTTTAATTTTATTCTCAATTCTATAAGAGTGACACTCAATCAATTTGCCTCGATTCTGAATAACAACAAACACGAGGGTAAAAACTATTTTGATTGGTGGAAACGAAATTTGGACATTGTCCTAACTGCTGATGCATTAAGGTCGTTCTTGACTAGCAATGTTCTCCAATTCCTGCCAATAACGTTTCTCCTAAGTCTAAGGAAAAATATAATAAATGGGTCAGTGGAAATCAGATAGTGTAGTGTTACATTCTGGCATTTATGTCAAGTGTACTACAACATCAACATGAATCCATGAAAGTCTCTACGAATATCATGTTTAGCTTGGCGGAGATGTTCTGTACACAGAGTCGATTGACCATGCAATTGGTCTTTCTTAATGTGATGAACGTCACCAAGATGGAGGGAACATCGATTCGGGACCATGTCTTGAAAATGATGGGTTACTTGGGTGAGATCGAGTTTCTTAGCAATCAAATTGGCTGTGAATCTCAAATTTATATTATCCTATAGAGTTTACTGGACAACTATGAGTCGTTCCGCCTCAACTATATCATAAATAATAATTATTATTCTTTCGAAACTACTGGCAGAGTTGCATACAGTGGAAGCTCTGAAAGTTCAGAGTAAGAAAGCATTGGTGACCACGGCATCTTTGTCTCCTTTTAGCAGCCCCAAACAGGGCAAGGGAAAAAAGAAGGGAGTGCTGCTAACTGGCAAAAAGAAGGAACGAACTGGAGGTGTTGCAGAAAAAGAAGGTGGAAACTGGAAATGCTTCAAGTACGGTTAGAAAGGACATAGGAAATCATACTGTCTGCTTCGCTAGAATCCAGTGAACGGTCAATGTACTCTTTTGCTTTAGTAGTAGAAATGTGTTTGATGGATAGTTCTACCCAATCTTGGGTAGTCGATTGTTTGGTGTGTTTTAGTCGTGTTTTTACACGACATTTCGAGTCTCGTTTCATAACTTTAGGTTTATTTTATATTATATTTTGGTTCATTTTTACGTCAGATTTCTATAATTGCATGAGGTTGTTTGATGTGGAAAATGAGGCGAAATGGAGTCATAACGATGAAGTTTGGCGCGAGTCGAAAGTTGGCTAGGAGGCCACAGAATAGAAGTGCGCTTGACAGACAGTATGCCCATCCCAGCGGTCGTTGGGGGCAGCGTGCTGGACAGGCAGTATGCCCATCCCAGCGGGCGCTGGGGTGTGACACTGGCGAGGCAGTATGCCCATGCCAGCGACCGCTGGGCGCGATTTTTGGACGCTGATTTTGTTATTTAAACTCAGTTTTAGACGTTTTCTTTTATCCCCTTTCATATTTTTTCTTCTTAGAAACCCTAGAACACGTTCTTTAGTCGATTTCATTGTAATTTTGCCTCAGGACGAATGATTTAGGGCGAGTTTGTCGCTCAATCCAAGATTCTCTCTTAGTAAGTTTCTTTTTCTTATCTTTGATTGTTTGAATGGATTGATTTGTCATTCTTTACCTAGGGTTTATAATTTATTTAATTATTTATTGTTTTTTCTTGATTCATGCTTCGTGATTTAACTTGTGCTTATTTAATTGAGACGATTGACCACCATTTTTGATTATTTATTTATTGGTTGAGATCGAGAGATAATTCCAATAGAGAACTAGGGTTAAATCATTAATAATTCCAAATCGGAGACGTATGAATCATATTCACTATTTATTTGTGATTTTCCTATCGTGTGATTCAAATACGTAAGTTAGAATTGCGGCTTAATTATCGAATATGTAAGTTAGAATTGCAGCTTAATTATTGAATACGGAAGTTAGTAATTAAGCAACTCTAGGAAATCATTTATTAATTACGAATCATTGTTCTTAATTGAGGAATTCTTCTTAGGGTAATCTAATACGTGAGTCATGATAACTGTCTAATTAAGAATACGTAAGTAATTAATTAGACTAACTATTAAGAAGCCCTTAATGAACAAACAATAGCATGAATTTAGGAGGATGATTTAATTGATTTTAGATTTTCTTAACTTAGCATTGAACAAACACCTTTTTATTATTTTGTTTATTTATTTATTTCTTATTTTCTCATGCTTATTATTGATTAGAGTGTTTAGGATTTCTATTTATTTGTTCTTGATAACACTTAGGATTAGAATCGCCTTGTTAAGCTTTCCGATGAGATTCGACCGGGGTTAACTTGCCACGTGCAATTGACCTCGTATATTTGCGAGAACCTAGATTTATATAATTTAGGTCTAACATCGATACCAAATCCACTGACCATATTTGTTATGATTCACAGGTGTTACAGCGATCCAGACTGTTTAGAGACGGTGAGATTTTCATCTCCTTAGGTGACGCTACGAGAGTGACGGCCGTTGCAGTGGGAGATGTACAACTACACTTTGCTTCTTCTGTTTTAGGTTTATGAGATGTTTTACTTGTGCCTACTTTAAGAAATAATCTTATTTCAGTTTCTAAACTCGTTATGGATAGATATTTAGTTTCTTTTGATGATTCCGTTATTATCAAAAAAAAAAGAGATTTGTTTTATCTGTTCTGACACGATGGTTAAAAACTTGTATATTATATCTGCACAACCTCAGCAACAAACTACTGCAACTAATAACTTATCTACTAACTCCAAGAAAAGAAAAACATCTTATTTATCGATGAATGATATATAAATGTGGCACTTAAGATTTTGTCACATTAATCTTAGAAAGATTCGAAAGTTGGTGGAACATGGTCCTTTGGAAGAAATCCAAATAGAACCATTTCCTACTTGTGAATCCTGCTTGGAGGGTAAAATGACCAAAAGACATTTGAAGGTCAAAGGTAAGAGAGCAAGTGATTTGTTGGATACCATTCATTCCGACCTATATGGTCTGATGTCCACTCAAGTCAGAGGTGACATGCAATATTTCATCACTTACATTACAAGCACTTGTGGAGAACCGTCATGGAAAGACTATCAAGTCGCTACGTTCTGATCGCTAAGGCGAATATCTTAGTACTGAGTTTTTGAACCACTTACTGGAAGCGGGAATTCAATCCCAGCTGAACGCACCGAGTACTCCCCAATAGAATGGTGTGACCGAGAGATGAAATATGACGCTTATGTTGATGATAAGATCAATGATAAGTTATGTAGAGTTGTCTACTTCATTATGGGGATATGCTCTGAAAACGGCGGTGTACACATTGAACTTGGTACCGTCAAAATTGGTCCCTAAGACACCTATCAATTTATGGATCAGCCGAAAGCTCAGTCTAAGACATCTTAAAATGCGGGGTCTAGAAAAGGACATCAATAAATTGGCGCTTCGTACTGACTTGTGTCTATTCATTAGATTTCCTATGGGTGCGAAGGGGTGGGAGTTCTATAGTCTTAGAGATCGTAAGGCCGTGATTAGCACTCACGCTCAATTTCTGGAAGAAGACTTCATGGACAACCACAATCCCAAAAGAGAGATGGTTCTCGATGATTTGAGAAATATAGCTTGTCCAAATCTACAAGAATCACAACCACCACCCTCAGCACCAAAACACTCGTACCACCAAAAGTGGTGTCTCGTCGTAATGGGAGGGTTGTTATTCAACCTAACCAATTCATATGAGTGGGAGATTCCTCAAACTCGGTCCCCATCTTAGATGAATTAGACCCATGAAATTTTGATGAAGCAATCCAGGATAAGGATTATCGCCTTTGAAAAGAGGCGTTGAAATCCGAACTATAGTTTATCGGTCTATAATCAACCATCTTATAGTCCAACATTTTGGCTATCATGAATTTCTTTGTCCCGACATTATCCACCATATACTTTTTCTCGAGTGCCCCCACAATTCTTTAGAGGTACGGACACTCGAATAAATAAAATACAAAGTATCATCTAAACCACTCAAGATTGAGTGTTTACAAATATAATCATAATTTTTTCCATTGATTATATATCACACGAGCTCAAAAATCAATCACGTCCTCCATTGGAAGTGGAAGCCATCCTCGGTCAACAAACTCACGAGCCCCAACATGGTGATGTAAAACTCCATTTTTTGTTTCCACCTTTTAAAATCCTCCCGAGAATAATAAAGGAGGATAGGCCTTTGGCATAACTGGTCGTTAGGGATCCGTGATGAGGTCAAGGATGGAGTCACCGTTATGATAGGATTGATCGAAGACACGATCGACAAGAACAACATCGGGTGGAACGGGGGGAGGGGGAGTGGAAAAGAATTTAAAGGAATTCTTGAAGAACCATGAAGAGAGGTCGTCAATGGAACAATGGTTGTCATGATCGAGGTCAGTATTAAGATTGAAATTGGAATCGTCCCCACAAATATGGTGACCACATCAGCAGGATTGGAAACAGCGCTGGTGGATTAGCCAATGGTGACGGAGAAAGAAGCATCAAGAAATGATGCAACAACACCGGAGCTGGAATTGGCAGAGGTCGACATCTCCAAGTAAAGTTTTGAAGTCAATATTCTAATCATTCCACGATCAAGAACCATAACTACAATGTGTCTATTTCGTCTTGAGATTGTTCAATACGCGTTGTTACAATAAGACAAATAAGATCGTGAAAGTAAAACTATATTGACAAATAAAAGAAATACAAACTATAAAGCCGAGTTGATGATTCTTCTCTTCACAAGACGAAATATGCACTGATATTGCTCACAGAATGACGTATCACCCCCAAAGATTAAAAGATTTTTTCCTTTAGAATAGTAGTACCATAAACTCTCAAGGCTTTGATAAACTTGACAAGATTAGAGAAACGAGGAAATAATGTTCTTAAAATGCAATTAAGAGATTGAATGTACAGAGGAGGGATAACTTCTAGTTGGTGTCTAAAAAACATTCCTCACCACCCCTTTTATAGTAGTTCATAGATGAATCAAATTAATATTCTCGTAATAGAATAGTAAACTCGATCATCATCGGCGACAAAGCAAGTAAGCGATACAATTGCTGTTGGGTGGCACCAATTTCAAAAATCAACATAAATGTTCAGCTTTTATTAAATTGAAATATGTTCAAAGTTGGGGTGGCCCACCTAATGGGCTGATTAAGCTATTAATCGATTATGCCCAAATAACTATTGTGTTATTCTTAGTGGCAGATCCGCAAACGGTGAAGAAAGGGCTTTACTAATATTTTTTGTAATATATATTTTATTATTATAAATTTGTAAACTTATCGGTATTTTTATGAATAATTATACAAAAACTCCTACTATCAATTTGAGTTATAAAAAAAATTTATATTTTAACTTTGTATATTGAAATCTAGTTGCTATTATCGATTTTTTCTGCATTCATCACTGACTATTCTCTTTCAAAATTAATTAAGACTAACTCAATTAATTAGGATCAAGTTCAATGATCATTTTAATTATCAAAGCATATTATTTTTCATTTACCGAAAAATTAATTTTGAGAAAATATAAAATGCTAAAATTATCTACTTAACTATAGTTCATATTGAATTAGCAACTGTCAATTAATAAAGAACCATACGAACTAAAAATTAATTAAGAATCCTACAAATTTAAAACCAATTTATCCAACACAATCATCTCTTATAAATATAAATGTGGGATAACAACTCAAACTTTAACATATACGTTGGGCATGCAATGAATAACTTTAAATAGATCTGAGAAATTTCCTCCCGAGAGCGAAGGAGCGAATATATAGGCCAATCAATTACATGTATATATAACACATTGTTCACACAGATTTATGTGTTGGTATATACATACATTATAAGTATAACTCAGACAACTAATATTACAAAACTTTGCATGCAGAAGGACCAAATCAATGGGGAGGAATATGAGTTTCCTTATTGCATCCATTTTGGTTGCAATTCTACACTTTCCAATGCTCTCCGCTGCTCAATCAAAGGGGAGAATGGCGACGGTGTTGAGCATCGATGGCGGCGGCGTAAGAGGCATTATCCCAGGCACAATTCTTGGCAACCTTGAATCCAAACTCCAGGTTATCATCAAAGAATTAAAATATAAATAAATCAAATTTTCTTTATGGTGGTCAGAATTAGACGGTTGCAAGTTTTGCAGGCGTTAGATGGGCCGAATGCAAGAATTGCTGATTATTTTGATGTAATTGCCGGAACAAGCACAGGCGGGGTGGTGGCGACCATGCTCGCCGCGCCTGCTGCCAATAAGCGTCCTATGTTTGCTGCTAAGGATATTACTTCATTCTACATCGAGCACTCCCCCAAAATTTTCCCGGAAAGCAGGTGATAAAATAATAAAAGATGTTATACTAATTTAAATGTAAGATCTGAGTTACTATTAATATGGTAATCACCCTTCAAATTGGCCTATAACCTTCAACGTGCATGAGATTTTGAGAATAAAAAAATTGCTCACCTTGATGGAGACACGCGAAGTATCAGATCGTGCCATACGTTTTCTCAATTGGGCTAAGTTAGATGTTTGGGGATAAGACTAAAATAAGAGAAGATAAGAGACAGACACTTTAAAATAAAATAAAAACTATCTTCATATATTGTGTGTGAATATAAATAGATGAGGAGATCATAATTGCCTCATGCACTTCCTTAAAAAAGACATGCTCACATGAAGATATCATTTTTGCATTTATGTATCTTTTTCACTTTTAATATCTAGAATTAAATGAGTACATGATAATATCATTCCTCCTATCGTTTCATTAACTAGATATTTTGAGTTACATTTGCATTTATATTTTTATCTCACTTTTTAGAGATGTATACGCTTGCATAAGAAATACACATGCATGATTAGTACTCCTCATTAATTTAGTACTAATAAATAGGAATACTATAATACATTTTTTTTGCATTACTATACCTCATCATCGTGACAACGTAAAATTTACGCATTAATCAAATCATCATGTTTTTTTATTAATTAATTATATTCGTAATTTGATCGATCAATCCCATACATAAATCATACAAAGACTAACAATATTTCATATGTATTCTTATTTTTCCACATGAAGAATAATTTAATGTGATATCTCCTCTTGTATGTTATATCAGTCGAAGCGCATTTTCTGCGAGGTTTACAGGCTTGTTCACCGGCCCAAAGTACGATGGAGTGTACTTGAAATCATTGGTTGAGGGGTTATTAGGAAATCTCACCCTCAACCAAACCTTAACAAATGTCGTGATTCCCTCTTTTGATCTCAAGCGTCTTCAACCTGTTGTCTTCACCACCAAAGATGTAACTAACTCACCCTTTTTGTCTACATGAAATCCTTCATTGAATATTCCTACCACGTTTTCTATTACTTTTATAAATGAATGAGATGTAGTAATTTTAAGGATTTAGAATTAAATTTAAGGAATCATTAAGGATATATTTAGAGTTTATGATTTACATATTTCGTAAATAAATCATTAAATCATACTCTCTCATGTCTCTTTGTATTAACTCACTTTTTGTTCAATTGAGTGTACTATGACAAAAAAATGAGTCAATACAAAAATACCGAAAGAAGTACTTTTTTAAGATTTCCACAGTGTCATTAATTTATTTAAGCAATATATACTAATAAAAATTTAATTTCTTACTAGCTAGGTAGGAGGAAATCAAAAACTTCCATCCGTGGTTCGACTATCCGATGTATGTCTGAGCACCTCCGCAGCTCCGACTTACTTGCCACCGCACTACTTCGAGACCAAGGACAGCAACGGAAAGTTGCATGAGTTTAATCTTATTGATGGAGGCATCGCCGCGAATAATCCTGTGAGTATCTAGTTTGCAATTACCTAACAAATTAGATAGAACTCAAAACATTATAAACAGATAAAATATTTCCGTTCTTACTAAAAAGATTTCTTCATTACAAATCTATCTACGTGCATGCACGGCATGAATAGTGCTCGTGCTAAAGAACAATTTCTTTTAATTAATGTAATTTATTTGGACTAAATTCCGTTTAAATTATTAATATTTACATGAAAATCTATATTTTTTTTTCCATAATTAAATGTGTAAATTGTTGACATACTTCCAATTGAATTTGATATTTTCCACAGAATTCAATTGAAATCCCAAAACTTGAATTCAATTTAGTGAATCGAAAACGCGTTTTGAGTTAAGACAAAATAAAAAAAAGCATATTGTTACTACCATGCTAGACATTGGCGGCATTAACACACATCTCGAAACAAGTGTTGTTGGGAAAGATGAAGGGCGTGGATGTGGGGCCCATGAACAACAGCAAGATGCTAGTGCTTTCATTGGGGGCAGGCGTAGCCAAATTGGAAGAAAAGTACAATGCAACAGATGCTGCAGAATGGGGGTCCCTAAGCTGGTTATACAACAATGGAGCCACACCGCTGCTCGATGCTTACGCTGATGCTAGCTCAGACATGGTCGATATTCACGTCTCAACCCTTTTCAAGTCCTTTAGCAACCAACATAATTACCTACGCCTTCAGGTACCATTAATATGTTTACGCTTATTCCTAGCGAATAAGGCCTCTATTGCCTATGTATATGTTATCTCGTGTCGCATCTCATATGTGGCATCACTAAGACTTCAAGATTTAGAGTCATTTGATTTGGAAAATATGTATAATTTTGATAGGTCACATGATTCAAACCTCTTCTCCCCAATCCATAATATCCCACCTTTCTTATCCTTTTAACAAAAATTTATTTTTTATCTACTCCTTAATCATTCAAATAAGTTTTTAAGAGGGTATAAGTGGTAAAATTATTGACAAGTGATAAGAAAAGAGAGATTCAATTAAGTGGTTAAAAGGGTAAAAAGTGGTGAAATTATTAATAATCGATAAAAAGAAAATGATAGATTATAAATAAGAAAGAGAAATTTAGGGCGTCTCATTTTTTTATTCTTAATAAATTAATATTTCAAATCAAACAATTCGTTAGAATATATGTATAAAAACATATAGTCTAAATTTATAAACCATTCATCTTGCTAGGAATCACTCCATATTTAAATAATATGAAAACCCAACTAAGAAAACTTTTTTTTTGATATATACTAGCAATGTGATACTCAGGGAGTGTGCGCTAAGCAGAATAAATCATGGGTACATAAAAATGATATAAACTAATTTAATATTTATTAATTTATGATTAAATTCATGGAATAAAAAAACTGGTGGACATCTTTGAAATAGAAAGAAGGTTGGGATCTTATTATGTTTTCAAGTAATTAAAGTACGAAATGAAACGTTTCAATAACATGTAGCAATATGAATATCAACATACAAACCTAGTGAGCTGAGCCCCAAATTTCAAGTGGCACAAAAAAATTATAGCCCCAACTTTAGACGACTTGAAGGTATGACTCTATTTGAAATAATATGCAATTTGAGATATAAAAAAAAATCAAGAACTACAGGAAGTTGTGGCAATAAACTGTCATGAATAACACAGAAATACATAACCATGTATATATGTGTGGGTAAATGCTTACTTAGAATTTATGGGGTGTGAATGTGATTAAAGGAGGATAACTTGGCGGGAGATGCAGCTTCACTTGATATTTCAACAACAAAGAATATGCAGACTCTGATGCAAATTGGGCAGAACCTGCTGAAGAAGCCCGTTTCTACTGTGGATTTAGAGACGGGCAGATCAGTTCCGCTTCTAGGAAGCGGCACCAATGAAGAAGCGTTAGCTCGTTTCGCCAAGCTTCTCTCCGATGAAAGGAAGTTCCGCCGCAATAAATGATTTCTTTAAAACTTATTTCCCAACTTTACTATTTGTATTCAATAGTATCGCGTGTTAGTTGTTCTTGAGATTCTTATATACCAACAACAATATTGATACTAATTATTTCGTCATGCGCAATTGATTGATCTAATACTATATGATCTGCAATGCCTTCTAGTAAATAATGTTTGGAAATGTAATGTCGATGCACTATAAATGCAATTATTGGGATTCCGGTTGAAATCCACAAAAAGTACATGAAAATGTAAAGATATTCATTTAGTTAGATTTTATATATAAGGTGAGCGAATTGTTGACTATCCGAAAAAAAGTTGCTCATTATTGTGAACCATAAAACTTGATGAAGCTCGTAGAGGAATCTGCAGAACAAGTTCGGAAAAAAGAGAAAGTCTGCAAAACAAACTCTGATGGTCAATAGTAGACTGAATGTGTGTAAGTGGGTGCTCGTGAGAAATAGCATGAACACTTAGAAAATTTTAGAGTTAGAATGGATTTACTGAATGAGAAGGGTGAACTCCTATTTATTGGCTGTGTGTTGATCGGATATGCATGTCATTTCCTTCTTGACTTGAAGGTGAAATAGAGGATTCTTCATTGGACAATCTCCTGCAAGGATAATTCTTGCTCTTGCTCATAATACTCGTCAATCCTAGGTGACACAAATGTTAGGGTTTGTATATCTCAAAGCATGCTTTATATTTAGACGATGTATCAAACTTGTTTCCAATTCCATTTTATGAGAATAAATATTTCTATCATTGGTTTGTTATTTATTATCTTTATATATTAAATTACAAACAAGTCCATTTACTGCAATCGTAGACTGTGTGGTGAATCGATGATCACAGTAGGTAACACAGTCGGATTCTTTGTAGTATAGTCGGTAAAAGCTGCGGTATCATTTGATGCGAAAGCTTACCTTAGCCTGCAAAATGATATCGGTATGTATAAGCTGATACACATGCTTTGCGTATACATAATGAGAGGTTTCACAGTGATATAGTTTTACGTGTTGTTGCTTAGAACGAGGCCTCAGAAATTAGTTATTTCTTAATTTGTGTGTCGGTGACATTAGTATATGCAGCTGATTAGACGCTGCTTTGATTCATCTTCGCTTACGAGTATTTTGTAACCTTAGATAGTGATGTCTTGGGCAGTAGTGATTGACTTAGCTAGAAGTACTCAATTGTTAGTCGCATGAAATCGCGTCTTGGTAACACGAGTTGATTAAATCCGCGTGAGGCGTTCAGAAAGGTTTATTGCATAAGAAAACCGGCCGATTGAAATTTATTCCATATGCAATAATTAAGGTCTGAACGGGATCACTCGTGAATAAATATATTAATTAATTATGAGTTGTCAGCGAACTCAATTGATTAATGGATTTAGTAAATCTTAAACGCGGAAATAATTAATGACAAAAGGGTTACATCCGTATTTTGGATGGATTAAAATGAGTTCCATATTTATCCTATAGTGAAGTCGATAAACATTTATAATGGAATTACACTTTATTAAATTTTCATAAAGTAATTAATTTGAAATTAAATTAACTTAATATATTAATTAATTTAAGTATAAGTTTTACCAAACAATTAATTAAATTTAATTGGGTCAAAATAACTTGGAAATTAATTTAATTAAGTTATGGATTTGACTAAGTTAAATTAATTTTGAATTATTCAAAATTTAAATTTGAAATATAAATGGAATTGTAGAGATATAAAAGTGAGAATTAAACCTATTATTTACGGTCTTATCCTTTCACCTTAAAAACCTTAACATAGCCAAAAAATATCAATAAATTGAGAACAAAGGGGTGGTTCATTTCTTACTCCTCCATAGCAAGATTTTTCGGCCAACATAGAGAGATAAACTCTCTATTTTTTAAAAAAACTTAGAGTATTCTACACTCTAATTTTCGTTTATGTCCTCTAAAAATTTGATAGTTTATTGCCCACACAATATTCAAATTGTAGATTGGGAAAAGATTAGAAGTTTCCAAGGTAGGATTGAAAGAGATCAAGAGGAGATTTCCATCGGTGTGGAATGCGGTTCGTTGCTAACGAATCAATTCGTTTCTCCGCAAGCGAATGACTAACAAAGGAGAATGTATAATAATTTAATTTCGCGATTATATTCTCCTACGTGGTATTAAATGCATGAGAATTAATTATATATGATTTATTAAACCTGTGAATCCTGCGCATTTATGAGCCTCTCATACGAATTCTATCAGTTGGTTTCAGAGTCAGTCACATGATTTTAATTTATTGTATAAGTTGGATTTCATTCTTTATTTGATATGTTTATGATCGTAATTGATATTAGGATGCTAAATTTAAATTCAAGTATTATATCTGTTTACGTGGCTTATTTGATTTAATAACACATTTATTCGTTTTAATTTATTTTTCGGTGCCCGATTTGAGGCTTGAATATAATCACACAGGGGTTGACCGTGTTAGATTAGGTAGATAGATTTTCCCTGTATTTTTCTTGTATAAATCATGTAAAATAGTGGGAAAAATAATCTGCATGAAAAACGAGGTGGAGAAACGGAGGCCGGAACCAGGCCGCGAAGAGAGGCGCGGGCCCCCCTATGGATGGCGCTGGCGCGCGCCACAGGGCACTGGCACAATGTGCCCCGGCGCGCACCAGCGGCACCTTAGCCCAGGCAGCCCTCGGCTCTGGCTCGGCAGCCCAGGCTGCGGATGAGCTGAGTCAGGGGCAGGCTTTAGGGTCGATTTTGACTTCTTGGGCCCTTCCAGGCTCAGTTGGAGTTCGATTTTGGTGCAACGACGACAAACGAAGAATAGTGAGACGAAGAATTCGGAGGAGTTTATTTCCTTAAATTGAGGAATTTGTTTCCTCAAATTGAGAGATTTATTTCCTATATTTGAGGAATCAGTTTCCTTAGTCTAAGGAATTTTATTTTTTTTAATTTGATGAATAAATTTCAAATTTGCATGAGATTTGATTTTCTATATCATAGGAATTAATTTCAATATTCGATCGAAATTTAATTTTTCAACGATAAAGAAATAATTTCCAAAATCCGAGGGAGACTTGATTTCTTTAAATTTAGAAATTAATTTCCAAAATTCGGAGAAGATTCGATTTCCTATATTATAGGAATTAATTTTCAGTATCCAACGGAAATTTGATTTTCTAAATTTTAGGAATTAGTTTTCATCATCCAATGACATCTACAATTCAAGAAGATGGATGATTTTATTTTAAATTCCTTAGTTTTAGGAGTTAGTTAAAATTTGATCCCTATTTTTTGGGTAATTGGTTGTAATTATTTGCCTTATTATGTGTTTTATTGTGGCTTTTTTTTGCTATTATTATGGAGATCTTATCTATTTTGATATGCCATAATTTATGGGGATCTTATCTAATTTTGATGCCATAATATGTGATTATCCATGTTAAAAATCTTTTGTTAAAAATCACTAAGCAATAATTGTAATTGCATTTTATTAATTTAATTTGCCAAGATTACATATGGTTTCCATGAGACAGTCTTTTCATGAAGTAACTTGTTTTTATTTCAAGCGGGATCACATTTTACCAGTTCACGTGATAAGATTTCTCAAAGATGGTTGTAAGATGTTAATATGTGGCAATATGACTCCTCCGATGTGGGCTTATTAAAACCGATTAATATTCTTTGGTGTCAGGGCTTATGGTATTAGCTTATGTATAATTTAGCGGTTATAGCAGAACTGTGCGACTGACTATTGAATTATATGACAAGGAAAACCGTTTTAAAACTGATTGTGTAACCGATCACACTGCGTGACTTGCATGATTGATTTTAAACAGTATGTTCAATGCGTGATCATTTTTTTTAGGTTTTCGATTATCTGCATTTGAGCATGTTATTTATGATGGATTGTTTTATTTATTCTCAGTTCTGTTCTTTAAGCATGACTTTCAACATACTTACCCCGTTTTTTTTAAGATTACACTTGACAGTCTTATATATATTGATTGTTTTAATGATTTGGACAAAGTCCTTACTACATTGACACAAGGTTTGCTCTTGACAAAAAATGCATTCCAGATTTCCTAAATACCATACGGGAAGGAGAAACTTCGGTTGTCAAGAGGCAACAAACTAAAAATGTCTAGGGTTTGGTCAGATAAGACACTGGAAATATGACTATCTACTTCGTGAGAAGTGGAAAATAGTCAAGATACATCTTACACCTTAGTAGTGGAAACATGTTTGGTGGCTAGTTCTACCCAGTCATGGGTGGTAGATATAGGAGCCACAGACCATGTTTGATGTGACGTACATGCATTCATGCAAACTAGACTACTTAAGGAAGGCGAGATTTCCATCTTTTTGGGAAACTCTACGAAAGTAGCGGTCGTTGCAGTGGGAGATGTGCAGTTGAAGATCACTTCTTCTGTTCTAGTATTAAAGAATTTAATATCACTTTCTAAAAACTAGTCCAGGATGAATATTTAGTTTCCTTTGATGATTCTGTAATTATCAAGAAAAGAAATTCTGTTATCTACACTGACACGATGGTAAACAACTTATACACGATTTCTGCACAACATATGTAACAAAATACAACTTTTAACTTATCTACAAACTCCAAGTAGAGAAAAGATTCTTGTCCTTTGTCGAATGAAACATATTTTTGGCACTTAAGACTTGGACATATTAACCTTAGAAGGATTCAAAAGTTAGTGGAATACGGGCCTTTGGATTAATTCCAAGTTGAGTCATACCCGACTTGTGAATCCTACTTGGAAAGTAAAATGACCAAGAGACCTTTCAAGGTCAAAGGAAAAAGAGCCAAAAGATGTTTTGGATATCATTTACTCCGACGTTTGTGGTCCAATGTCGACACGTGGTAGAGGTGGCGCGTAGTATTTCATCATTTTCATTGATGATTACTCGAAGTTTGGATATGTCTACTTGATACACCGCAAGTCTGATTCCTTTTAGAAATTTAAGAAATTCAGGGCACTTGTGGAGAATCATCAGAGAAAGACTATCAAGTGTCTGTGTTCTAATCGCGGTGCTGAGTTTTTTGAACCATCTATCAGAAGCAGAGATTCAATCTCAGTTAACTGCACCTGGTACACCCCAGCAAAATGATGTAGCAAAAAGACAAAATAGAACTCTCATTGAGATGATAAGATCTATGATGAGTTATGCAGAGTTGCCTATTTCATTTTGGGGATATGCCCTAGAAACGACAGTTTACACATTAAACTTGGTATCGTCCAAGTCGGTCCCTAAGACACTGATTGAGTTGTGGACCGGGTGCCAGCCCAGTGTAAGACATCTCAAGGTCCATTTGTCCAGCACACATGCTAGAAAAGGACGCCGACAAGTTGGTACCTCGTATGACTCGTGTCTGCTCGTAGGCTATCCTACAGAGATGAAAGAGTGGGAGTTTTATAGTCTCAGAGATCGAAAGGTCGTGATTAGCACCTACGCTCAATTTCTATAAGATGAGTGTGTGAACAACCACAAGTCCATAAGAGAGATAGTTTTTGAGGAAATGAGAACTATAGCTTGTCCAGATTTACAAGAAACATAACCACCACCAGAACCAACCCAAACACTTATACCACCTGTAGTGGAGCCTCGTCATAGTGGGAGGGTTGTTCGCCAATCCGACCGATTCATTGGAGTGGGAGAGGCATCTGACTCAGTCCCAGGTCTAGATTAATCGGACCCATGAAATTTCGATGAAGTGGTTCAAGACCAGGACTGTCACCACTGGAAAAAGGCAATGGAGTCTGAACTGCAATCCATGGTAGACAAGAAAGTATACTAACTAGTTTTTCTGCCCGAAGGCTGCAAGGCCATAGAGAGTAAATGGGTCTTCAAGTGACTTGGCGCAAATCAAAACTACGATCCTCTCATAAAGATCTAATGAAAAATAAAAAGGAAGATTTTTATTTTTAAACTATTTGGGGAATGGAAGCGGAACTTCCTTTTGGTCTGCCCCAAAAACATCCTTCTTTTTTTCAACTCATTTTAAAGGAATTGAAAAAACAAATTGAAAAATGTAAAAAGAATTTTTTAGAGTTCTAATAGTTTTCAAAGAAAAAGCAAAAATACTTCAAAACGTTTCAAAAGAAATCAACGGAAACGAGGACTCGACAGAAATATTATTGTTTTCAAGGCTAGACTAGTAGTAAAGGGTTATACCCAAAATGAATGTATCAATTACGATGAGACCTTCACACCAGTAGCCATGTTTCAAGTTTATTCGTATACTCTTGTCAGCTACCGCAAATATGGATTGAGAAGTATGACAAATGGATGTCAAGACAACTTTCCTAAACAGAAGTCTTGAAGAAAATATTCATATGCAACAACTAGAGTGCTATGCAGTTCAAGAAAAGGAACACATGGTGTGGAATCTTAAGAAGTCCATTTATGGACTTAAGCAAGCCTCACGGCCATGGAACCTATGTCTCGATCAGGTTATCAAGTCTTATGGATTTGATCAGTCCCTAACGAAAGTTGTGTGTACAAGAAGTGTGAGGGTAAGATGATTGTTTTCTTGATGTTATACATAGATGACATTCTCTTGATAGAAAGTGTCAAGGAGATGTTGTCGGACGTTAGATCATACATGTCCGATCAATTTGATATGATGGATATGAGAGAAGAAGGATACATTCTCTAGATCAAGGTTATCCGTGACTGAAAAAAGAGAATGTTGAGCCTATCTCAAGAGTCCTATATCGAGACGGTTCTTAGATGGTTTAAAATGCGAGATTCCAAGAGAAGGTCTTCATACCCTTCAAACATGAAATCGTTCTTTCTCAAGACATGTGTCTTAAGACACCTGATGAGATAGATGAGATGAGATACACACCTTATGCTTCAGCTGTAGGTAGTATGCTATGATATGCACTAGACCGGATATATGTCATGCCATATGCATGGAAGCACGATATCAATCTAACCTAAGAAAAGTTCATTGGACTGCAATAAAGGACATACTCAAGTACCTTAAACGGACTAAGAAGTGTTGTTTAGTTTACTAGTCAGACACCCATTGTCCTTTGGGTTATACAAATTATGATTTTCAGACAGACCGGGATTCAAGGAGATCTATCTCCGGTTTTGTGTTTACTTTGGGAGGCAGAGCCGTGGCTTGGAAGAGTGTGAAGTAGAAATGCATCGTAGACTCCACTATGAAAACCGAATATGTGGTCGTGATAGAGGCCTCAAAGGAAGCGGATTGGCTCAGGAGCTTCTTGATGGACCTAGAGGTGATTCCGAGTATGCCTTCGAGTATCACGGTTCATTGTGATAACTCAGGTGCAGTGGCAAACTCAAAGGAACCACAGATCCACAAGGCAAGCAAACACATTAAGAGGAAGTACTATATCACTTAAGATATATAGTGTAGAGGGAAGAAATAGTAGTGTCCAAGGAAGTGGCAGAGAATAATTTGGCTAATCCTTCAAAGAGCCTGAACAGTAAAACGTCCAGAGACACTTAGAAGGATTTGGGGTGAGACGTGTATTTGACATGCTTTAGGTGTCACGCCCCGTCCTGGCACAGTCCGGGCGCGCGACTATAGAATAAATGAATGAATGATAAATTGGAATACTGAAGGCGTTGACTGAACTGAACTGTAATTCAATAACTGAGTTTTGTCCATACAAGGATTTAATTTACCTATTTGGCTACTTCGCCAAACAAAACTGATTGAAACTCACGCAGCGGAATAAGGATCGACTAAAGTCTACGTGTATGAAGACACGTAGACACCCAAGACTTTAAATAAAGACCGACAAGCCCGCCATAACATCTCCCATCATCAGGGCTGAGTACAAAAGTACTCAGTAGACACATGCCAAAACCACATACATACAATATAATTGTCAATGCCGTAAAACTGAGACATAGGGATTTTGTCTTTAAAAGCACCTACGTTCACTAAATTCATTTGTGAAAGCTCATATTGTTCGACATCGATGTCTAATTTTCTTTAGTATACTGGCCATATCTGTAATTTGATGATTTATGGTACCGAGAAGGTGGCCACCTTCTACGGACACCGAACCGGCCAACCCGCTAAGATGACTCACGGTCCACTGAACCGGCCAACCCGATAGATGACTCCCGATTTACTGTAACCGGCCAACCCGATAGATGACTCACGGTTATATGTGCACAGTTAGTTCGATTTACAATTCTTCGGATTCTCAAACCAAGTACCCTTAATCAGATAGGCATTTATACAAAACATAAATCATTTCAGCAAGACAACACTTTAAAACATAATTTTCTCAATTTGAAATCATTTTGAAAGCAACATAAATAATATAAAGGCACACATAATTTTATTTGTAATAGAAAGCCTACTTGGATAACTTCGATTTGCACTGGATTTGATCTCGAAATGCGAGGTAGAACTCTCGTAAGAACCTTTAGAAAAGCTCGTATAAATTAAAATGCTCTTAGTGTATTTGAAATATTTAATTGTAAGAATATATTATTCTTAGTTCTTATTTCGACTTGTTAATCGAGATATTGATTCTTCAGATCAATATTATTTATAAAGTGTTGAATCATCGATTCAATTACTCCGGTAATTGCATTTAAGTGCAATAAGTGTATTAACACTTACTGAAATAATTAATTCTCAATAATTAATTATTC
>JAPKLX010000454.1:59443-81018 GCA_026898415.1 Leonotis leonurus
TTATCGATCTGGTCACTGTCTGTTACAGCAGATCGATTCCTTTTGGCATGAAATCTTGACTTTCATCCTATTCTAAGTTGAGATTGACTTCTATAGGAATATTTCCTTTACACATTAAGTCATCTCCTAATCTGTTCCATAACAGGATTCACTTTATTTCTAGTGATCTGTTTTTACACGTAGAACATTTTAAGCTCTAAAATAGCTAAGTGTGTTTCGAAAGACCATCATAAAAACTAAAAACCTTAGGGTTCCCATTCCCCCTTTTTGATGATGTCGAAACCACACTTTACAATGATGTCCTAGCAATTCTTAAGAGTGATCTGGTTTGATGACCAGATAGATAATTGTTCGTTATTTAGGTTATAACGATTTAAGATATTTTATATGTGTTCTGGACAATAGAGTATTGTCATCAGAAACTTCAAGGATTTCATATATGAATAAAGAGAAGAAAATAGAGTTTACAGATAGTCAAGACAAGAAAATAATAAGAAATGCAGATCATAAAGATATGAGAATGAGTCTATCTGCTTCTTCTTTTCTCTTCTTGTTGCCTCTTCATCTTTGCTCTGGTCTCGTCCGAGATAAGCTGGACACTCTCGTATATCCCCTCTCTGATCCTTATGTAGTCCGGGTCCTCTGCATCCACCTTGTACCCTCTGTTCTCAGCAAGTTGGTTAATGAAGGTGAGCAGGAATGTCTTGTCTGGTAGATCAGTCCCTGGAATGGTGGGGCATGATCTGTATTCTTTTTCGGGCGCAGTGATCTGGATGTTAGCTTGTGCTGCAGCTTTTCTAATCTCTTCCACCAGATCACTAGCATCATTCATGTCTAGATATCGATTGAATGCTTTGTTAGGTGATCCATCAGTGTATGCAGGTTCCTTCAGGAAGTATCTGCAGAGAACGAATGCATTCTTGAGCCTTTCCCATCCATCTCTTAGGTGAACTGGGACCGAGTTGGTCACTCCAGATGGTCTGATGTGAGTCGATGGCCAGCTGGATCCAGTTTTCTTCTTTTTCTTTTGAGTCTGGCTCGATCTGCTAGATGATTTCGATTTTTGAGTGTGAGCAGATGGAGCAGATGGAGGGCTGGTTGTTTGTGCTGTGCTCTGCTGCTCCGGTTGAGCTATCTCCTTTCCTTTCCCTTTTTCAGCAGCAGCAGATGGCTTTGTTTTCTTCCCAGTCCCTACCCCCTTTTCGACATCAGCAACAACCATGTTGATAAGTGTCCGGAGGGAAGAGATCTCTTCCTTCAATGCATTGATCTCTCTGTCGGTCTCCACCTTCTGTGTAAGCAGGGAAGTGATGTTGAGGTTGGAATCATCAAGCTGTTTTTGAAATGATTTTGTAATGTTGGACAGTTCAGCTGTGTGACGCTCTACATCTTCCTGGACAATCCCAAAGTTGTTGAAATATGTGTCGATCATTGTTTTTGTGGGATAGCGCAGTTCGCTTAACTTTCGTTCGACAAAATTCTTCCCATTGACCTCAAACTGTCTGAACATGGCCTTGGTGTGTGAGATGACTTCCTTTAGAATATCAGCTGTTATGCCATCGATCTGTTCTTGCACTATGGTATGCACCATGTCCTTCTCTTTCTCAGCGAAGGCAGTGATAATCTTGTAGATTTCTTTGACTTTGAGCTCAGTGGTAAACAGACTTTGATCGATCTGTGCCTTTCTTTCTTCAGCAGCAGCTCGATCATCGTCCATTTTCTTGCTAATTTCTTCAATCTTCAGCCTGCATATTCTCCTCAAGTCAGAGTTAACTTGATCGACATGTGTCTTCAAGTGATCGTTGAACTCTGTGAGTATGCGGATGGCTTCATCTTGAACGGTGGAGAGAGTGCCGGACATGTACTTGTCAACTTTCTGGGAGATGAGATCTCTCACTTGTGCATTAGACAGGGATTGATGCTGGGTCATCAATATGTCTTCCAGAGTTGACATTTCAACGTATTCATCCATTGTGGCAGCGACAGCTAGGGTGTATATGTTATCTGTCTGTACACCACCCACCCTCTGTCCAGCTGGTTCATGTTCTGGTTCATGAACTGGTTCCTCCTCAGCCAGTGCAGTAGGGGGCTGTTCAACCTCAGCCATGGGCTGATCTGGTTTTGTTATTGCTGCACCCTGTTGGTGAGCATCAACCTGAGCTGCTTCAGCCTCTTCCTCTCCATCCTTTTCTTCAATGCTGTTATAAAAATCCAGCATATCAGCTGTCGCATAAACAGATCGCAGGTCGATCTGGAGTTCTTCAGCCTCAAATTTTGCCATTCCAAGTATGTCTGGCTGGTAGGTCTCCCTTAACTCAGAGATTGATGCAGCAGTAAAAATCTTGAGTAAGGTGGCTTCTTCGATTTTTAATGCATGGATGGATCTGGTGCGGAGCAGGGCATCCAGAACATAGAATTCTTTATCTTTCACCAGCAACAGAAATTTGAGCCTCTTGGCTATGTCATAAGTTTCTGGGGTAAGCTGGATCCCAGGGAATGTTCTGAGCACAGAGTGATCGGCCTATGTTTCTAGCATTTTCACCACTGTCTCTGCCTTCTGTAACTCCTCCTCCTCATCAGTAGATGCCTCTTCTCCCTCAGCTTCCTCATCGATCTGCTCTAAGTGTTCAGCAGATGATGGACTAGTAGAATGTGCGGGAGAGAAGTCCTTGGAGTGATCTGGGTGCACAGATGAGATGGGGACCACATCCTCCAGTGGTCCACCCGGTAGAATTTCCTCTTCCTCAACCTCCTGTTGAGGAATGACAGTTGCTGCAGCAGTAGGTGCTTCAGCCTGGGCTTCATCAGATAGTTTCTGAAGTCGTCTGCGCTTAGATTTAGGTGGTTGGGCTGCTGTAGATGTATCTGTGTCAATCGAGCTTGATCTTCTGGTGGTTCTCTTGGTGGGTGTCTTCTCGATTGGCTTTTCCTTTGTGATCTTGGTTTTTGTGGAGCGATCTGCTTGACCAGGTGGGGGAATCCAGATGGGATTCGAGTTTCCCATCTCCATCAGGGCACTAAGAACCACTGAGTCTTTCACTCGGGCAATCAGATTTGCTGAAATGCCCATCGACATTTCTATCTGATGCTGGTCCTTGGGAAAATGTTGTTTGGTGTTAAACTCAACAGCAGTGTCCCACTGGTGATGAGGGAAGAATGTTTCCAGCATGAAGCTTATTTTCGTTGAGTGTCTCAAACTGCTGCGCTTCACTTCAATGCCAGGGGATCCTCCTTTCACGAACAGGATCATCTTAGCTTCCTTGGCCAAGAGATCAAATAAAATCCTGCTCCAGTTCACTGGCAGGTTGAGTACCACTACTGCTAGGATCCTGAATTTCTCAGGGGTGACCTGGTCGTAGGATCCATTGTGGTTGAGAAAGATTCGCTGTACTAATTCAAACAGAATTCTGAATTCTGGAGCGAGAAGTGCACGGACAAACATCCTGTTTGTGTATTGGATGGGTATAATCATCACTATCTCCACAGCTTCTTGCAGCTGTTCTGCAGTGATTTCCCCAAGGTCAAGACCTTCATCTTTCACTTTGTAAACGTCGTTGATGATGTTGATGACGTTGTACGAGGTGTTGCTGATAGTGTTCTCTTTACTCACCCTGATGGTTGCCTCGTCTCCACCCTGCTCTCCCTGCCATGAGAGGTAGAAGGCTGCAACATCCTTGGGTAGGAAATGAACTGGGTGTGAAGTGATAATATTGTGAAAGCCTACAGAAAACACAGAAGAGCATATGTGAGCACTATCCTTCCATCAGTGAAGTATAAGTGCCCAAAACAGTTTATACAGTCTAGCAGTTTATATCACAGTAACCATAACCATTCGTATATGCAGATGAGAAAAGAGAACAGTTTAAAACGCATGATTGAAAAGTAACATAGGACAAATCACAACAAAACCATAAAATAGTGAACCTTTGCATTGGCGAACAAGGTCAATGCCTTTTCTAGTTTGTGAAACCCGAAGGTATCAAGAGTGGTGAAAAGGTCTTGGTGCAGATATGGTTTCAGAAAGTTCGCTTGGTCAAGAAAAACAGAGGATTTGGGTGCCATTGTTACTAAAACAGAGTGAATTTCGAAAGTAGAGAGAGTTTGAAAGAGAGGAAATTTTGCTAAGTGTTTCGAGAAATATAAGTGTAAGTGATAGATGAAACAACTTATCAAACATATAAACGAAAGAGAAGATAAGTAAAGGACTAAAATATTCAGAAATCCTTCCCTTTTTCAGCTTTTCCCGCCTTTCTATGTTCTAGGTTTACAGTCTATAACCGCCTCTATTTATCATGTGATGTACGCGCTTGATCAAACGGTTGTAACGTGGTGCGTTGTTTTTGTTGCAGTCATATTCTCCCTTTTTCTTGATTTGGAAGATATTTCCTCGATCACGTTTCCCAATTACTGTACTTAATCATCAAAAATAAAAGATTTGATATCTAGAGTCAGAAATTAGATATTTTGTATAGTTTGTCGCAATATATAGTTGACCTTTCCCCCTTAACTAAGTAATGGGATAATTAATAAGAAATATATTAAATTAATATCCACGTGGCATTTAGTAATCTGGTCAAGGTCGATCTCTTGCATAGTGATAACTATCGATCTGGTTGTGCCACTGTTCAATCTGGTGTTTTGACTCCTTTACTAATTCCCAGTTGGAATTTGATTAATTGACATATACTCAGTGATCTGGTGTCAATTCCCTGTTGGAATTTCATGTGATCTGGATTTTATCAATCTGGACCATGATGATCTGGTTTTGATTTCTTGTTGGAATATTGAATTTGATCTGGTTTAGATCAATCTGGTTCTTTCTTCAAGATTTAAAAGTCCTAGTTTTCCACAAAGCATCTTAAATCTTTCTTCTGGTAATGTCTGCTCTCTGAACTTCAGTGTGTATTTTCTCAATCTGTACATGTTTCCTTTCAATATGGTCTCTTATGAAGTGATGTCTCACATTCACATGTTTGCATCTGGTGTGCAACACTAGGTTCTGTGTGATTGCTATAGCACTTGAACTATCACAGAAAATTGGTATTTCCTTGACATCAATCTCATAATATTTAAGCTGTTGTCTTAACCATAGTATTTGTGCACAACAACTTCCAGCTGCCATATATTCTGCCTCTGTAGTTGAGGTGGCAACTGATGTCTGTTTCTTTGAGAACCAAGAAATCAGTTTATTTCCTAGAAACTGACATGTACCAGATGTTGACTTTCTGTCCAGTTTACATCCAGCATAATCTGAGTCAGTATATCCAGTTAACTCAAAATTGTCTTCACATGGATACCATAATCCTACATGGGCTGTTCCCTTAAGATATCTTAGTATCTTCTTAGCTGCTTCCATGTGAGACTCTTTGGGATTTGCTTGATATCTTGCACATACACTTACTGCAAATGTGATGTCAGGTCGACTGGCAGTTAGGTATAGTAGTGATCCAATAATCCCTCTGTATTGAGTAATGTTTGCTGGTTTTCCTTCTGGATCTGGATCAATTTTCCCATTTGTTTGCATTGGGATTTTTACTGGGTTACTGTCTTTTAACCCAAACTTGGTCAGCAAATCGTTGATGTATTTTGTCTGATTAATAAAGATACCATCTGGTAACTGCTTGACCTGCAAACCTAAAATGAAGCTCATTTCTCCCATCATGGACATTTGGTACTTATTTTTCATAAGTTCAGCAAATTTGTCACACAGATAAGTAGATTGAGATCCAAAGATGATATCATCTACATAGATCTGGACTAGGAGAATGTTTTCTTTGACTTTGATGATAAACAAAGTCTTGTCAACAGATCCTCTTCTGAAACCAGATTCTAGTAGGAAGGTTGATAAGGTCTCATACCAAGCTTTAGGGGCTTGTTTTAGACCATAGACTGCCTTAGCCAGTCTGTATACTTTCTGATCTGGATCTGCCTCTTCAAATCCAGGTGGCTGTTCCACATATACTTCTTCTTCAAGGATGCCATTAAGGAAGGCACTTTTGACGTCCATCTGGTATACATTGAACCGTTTGTGAGCAGCATATGCTAGAAATAGCCTTATAGCTTCTAATCTGGCTACTGGTGCGAATGTTTCATCAAAATCAATGCCTTCTTGTTGATTATAACCTTTAGCTACCAATCTGGCCTTGTTTCTGACTACTTCACCATTCTCATCTCGCTTATTTTTGAACACCCATTTTACACCAATCACACCTTGGTGTTTGGGTCTGTCCACGAGATACCAGACTTCATTCCTTTTGAACTCATTGAGTTCTTCTTGCATTGCTGTTATCCAATCTGCATCTTAAAGTGCTTCATATGCATCAGATGGCTCCATGCGAGAGAGATAACAGCTTAACAATGCACTTTCTCCATGCATTCTTCTGGTCTTCACACGATCTGATGGGTTCCTAACGATCTGTTCTGGTGGATGATCTTGTATCCATCTTCTTCTTCTGGTCTTCTCTTCATCAGATATTTCAGGATCAGGTTGATCTGTTGGTTCCTCAAACTCAGGGTGTGTTGTTGATATGGTTTGGAATGGATTCTCATCTGGACTTTCTTCTGAATTTGGGTTTTCATGTTGATCATCGTTTGTAATGATTGTTTCATTGTTTTCTGTTGATGATCTGTTTTCATCCAGATTGTGTTGTGATATTCCCCCTTGCTGTATGATCTCTTCAGCAACAGGTGGAGTGACAATTTCTTCATCCTTGCTTTTTGAATTCCAAACAAGAATATCTTCAAGTAGTAGTTCATTCATCCTTCTGGTAGTCACCTGGTTTTCTGTCTGCTTTTCATCTGGTGACCTGTACTCAATAGTAGATTCGTCAAAAACAACATGAGGTGTTACCTCCACAATATGAGAGTTCTTATTGTAAACTCTATAAGCTTTACTAACATCAGAATATCCTAAGAATATTCCAGGATCAGTTTTGCTATCAAAAGTTTTCAATTGTGATTTCCCATTATTGTGTATGTAACACAGACAGCCAAAAGATCGAAAGTAGGAAATCTTAGGCTTTCTGCTGTTCCAAATCTCATATGGTGTTTTTCTGTGTCTTATTGTGACGGATGATCTGTTTTGAGTATAGCAGGCTGTGTATATAGCTTCTGCCCAGAATTTCTATGGTAGATTTGTTGCATTGAGCATTGTGCGAGCTGCTTCCTTGAGTGATCTGTTTCTCCTTTCAACAACTCCATTCTGTTGGGGAGTTCGAGCAGCAGATGTTTGATGAGTGATTCCCATCTTCTTGCAGTATGCTTCAATCTTCTGGTTGAGAAATTCTGTTCCTCGATCTGTTCTGATAGAGGTTATACTCATCTCTTTCTGTTTTGTGATCTTGTGAAGGAAGTCAGGGAGCTTGTCTAGAGTCTCTTTCTTCTTTAACAAAAAGATGACCCAAGTGAACCTTGAGTAATCATCTATGATTACCAATGTGTATTTTCTCCCATTTATACTTAGTGGCTTCACTGGACCAAACAGATCAAGATGTAACAGCTCCAATATCCTTGATGTTGAGTGAGCTGTTTTGCTTGTAAAAGATGATCTAGTTTGCTTTCCTGCTTGACAAGCATCACATATGTGATCTTTATCATACACTTGATCTGGTAGTCCTTCCACTAACTTTTCCTTGGCAATCCTGTTGATTGATTTAAAGTTTAGATGGCTTAGTCTCTTATGCCATAACCAGCTGATTTCTGATACAGTCTTAGTGACTAAGCATGTCTCGATCTGATTTGTCCACTGGACAATATATAATCTATCCTGCAGTTTACCGGTAAGGAGTATTTCATCTCCTTCCTTGTTCTTCACCAGACAGTTGTTAGTATTAAAAACAATCTGATTACCATTAGCACAAAACTGACTTACAGAAAACAGATTGTGACTAATATTCTCAACATATGACACATTAGTGATAGTGGTCTTGCCAACTTTGATGTTTCCATACCCTCTGGTATATCCTTTTGAATTACATCCAAAAGTGACCTGTGGTCTTGGTTTCTCTATGTAATCTGATAGTAGGTTCTTGTCACATGTCATGTGTTTTGAACAACCACTATCTATTATCCAAATGGTTCCTCTTGCAACCTTACTCCTTCTTGCAGTTCTTTGATCCTGCAATTAATTAAACTTAGCTACCCTTTCAACGTTTGGGTGCTTGATTATTAGCAAACATTCCTTTTCGAATCCAGAACATTCTAGGGTTAGGAACAGAAATATAGCAGGTAATGATGTTTCCCTCATTATCAACTTTAGATATAGAGTGAATTTCAGATGGATGATATCTCTCTATTCCATCTTTCTTCAATCCTTTCTTAGTGGGTACTGTCCTGTTGACAAGTTTTGTCCTGTTGACATTTGCTTTTTGAAGCTGATCTGTTTCTGTGTAGTGAACTGGTTGTCCCTTTGTTTGATGATACTGCATGTTCTTCGCATCTTTTATTATGATCTTTTGAGGGTAAGCTTTCTTGTTTTTCAAGTCTTTCACTTGATCTGGTATCTGCTTCCTTTCTGGTAAGAAGGTTATGGTTCCAGAGGACTTTTCTGAGTGACCTGGATATCCTAATCTAGATGTGCCTTTTTGTTGCAGATTTATTAGCAACTTGGCACGCTCATCACTCTTGTAAATCATTTCTTTTCCTTTCTTGATCTTTTCCTCAGCAACATTGTTCCTTGTAATCAGATCCTTAACTTTTGAGTTAAGTGAGTGGATCTCACTGTCTTTACTCTTGATCTGTTCTTCCAGATTGTTTATTTTAGCAACAAATTATGTGTTTGCTGTGCTTAGAGTCTGCTCAACTTTCTTTAATCTGTCATTCTCTTCAACAACTTCTTTAAACAGCCTCTTGATACTTGAGTAACTTTTGAACATCTCATCTATTTCATCCCATGAGTATTCTGCTTGATCTTCACTTTCCTGTTCAAGATCATTATTATTATCTGAGGAATTTGAGTAGCAAGAATTTACCTCAACTTCATCTAGACCGTTGTCCAATCCCACATAGCATTCATTCCAGCTTTCTTCGTCATTAGTGATGAAAGCTTCATCATTTTCTGATGAGCTATCTGAGAAATGACTCGAGCTACTTGAGTTCTGTTCAGCTATCATGGCTTTGCGCTCATATTTAAGCTTTCGATCTCTTTTTGCTCTTAGTTCTTCTCTTTGACTTCTGGACAGATCAGGACAATCTGTTTTGAAGTGACCTGTTTTGCCACATTCAAAGCAAGTGTAGTCTGTAGAGCTAGAGGTCCTTGTTGTTTTAGCAGTCTGCTTCTTGGACTCATTCTTGTCATTAGATCGATCATTGTCATACTTCTTGTTGAAGTTTCTCTTGTTATCTTTGTAGAAGCGTCTGTATTTCTTTGATCTGGTCTTCATCTTGTCAATTCGTTTGGCGATCATTGCGAACTCTTTTAGGAGTTTGTTATAGCCTTTCTCTTCATCTGGAGTAGTAGGCTCAGAAGGATCATCTGGTTTGCTCTTCGCTTTGAAGGCTACCTCTTTGTCCTTCTTTGAGCTGCTTTCTGCCTTTTTGGACAGATGATCTGGTCCTCGAATTCTTTGAATGTCACATTCATGACCTTCGAGATGATCAAATAGGGCTTCAGTGGACAATTCATTGAAATTTGCTCTCAGAGGTTGCATTGCAGCATAGATCTCCCAGCTTGGTGGAAGAGCTCTAAGAACTTTCATGTTCTTCTCCCTTTGAGTATATTTGTTCTTTTTGAACGCAGATATCTCAAGGAGGATTCCAGTGAATCTCATCTTCATCTGTTCTATTGTCTCGCCTGGTTTCATTTTGAATTCATCATATTTGTTGCAGGTAAGAGACAGTTTGTTCTCAATCATTACTTCAGATCCTAGGGCTAGGTCTCTTAAGGCTTCCCACATCTCCTTGGCAGTATCCAGATCTTGGATTTTAGCCAGATGTATGCCTTTGACCGTGCTGGAGATGATTCCTTTGGCAAAATCATCAAGATTTGCTTCTCTCCTTTCTTCAGAAGTATATTTTCTAGGATCCTTTAGCACAGATTCTTTGACCACTCCTGTATCGGTGATACGAGTAGTTTCTTCTGTAATTGCCAATGGCCCTTCTTCGATTACTTTCCACATCAGGCAGTGATGGGCTTTAAGACACATTTTGATTCTGAAGCTCCACTCTCTGTAACCTTGGATGGAGAATTCTTCGCATGCCCTGATAACAGATGATTCCATAGCAGATAGTATGCACGTGAATGAAAAAGGTTTTCCTAGATCTATTCAAGTTGACCACGCAGGTTTTATCCCTGTGAAACAAAACAATGGTCGTTTGAACCACTGCTCTGATACCACTTGTTGGTCCTGAAAGAGCAAGGTTTGGTGTATGGGGGGGGGGGGAATACACCAATACAAACTTTTCAGTTTACTTGACAAGTTATGAGAGAATTCAAGCTATTCTGTATAAGAAATTGCTCAAAGATGACTAGACAGATCGATATGCAGATCAATAACAGTTTAGTCCAAACAGATTACTCTCTTAGTGAAAACACTTAGCTTATAATAAGAGTGATCTTATTACTTTCTGAGTGTTAAGTGAGTGCGGAATAATGGTGGAATAGCGATTGCTCTTGTTTAGAAAACCTTAAGTATTATCCAGATTGTTTAAGAGATTGATTGATATGTAGATAGAATGATAGTGCAAAGGAGTTAGAATAATAAACAACAGAAAATAGATATGCAAGAATATAAAGCACACAGTTGTTTAACGTGGTTCGGGAAATCCCTACGTCCACGATCTGGTCAAAACTAGACCAGATTATCCACTACTAGGATACTCTACTTCTTTATACTCGTGGAGAACGAGTCACAAGTATCAATCACAACTAGAAAGATACTTATGCACGAAATAAGGGTCGTGTCCCTTTACAACAGATTACCTCTACGTTACCACTAGAAAACTACTAGCTAGCAGGGTGATCTTCTTTCTCTCGATAAGACAGACTTGAATCGAGGTGGTTGGTGTGATGTAAAATCACAGGGTGTTGAAGCTCTAAGTCTGGATGGCAGATTGCTTGAAAGTATGACAATAGTTTAGCTTGCGAGTATGTTCTCGCCTTTTCCAGATTTCTAACTTCAACTATATAGGCATTGAATTTGAAATTCTAGCCGTTTGTTGATTGACGTAAGATAGATGGTATATTGCCAATCAATAGTTTCCATCATATCTGTTCTTGCCATATAGGAAAGATTGACTCAATCTTTGAGTTATGGAAAGCAGTTTGCTAACGGTCTCTTTCTTTCTATGTGTTAACCGAAGATCTTCTTTCCAATCCCAGTTGGATGGACTTGATCTTGACGTGGCAAGAGCATATGATGTGTAGGATGATGTCAGCTGGTGGATTGATGACTCAATCGTTCTGGTTCCTCGCTGTAGGCATCGATCTGGTTATCGATCTGGTCACTGTCTGTTACAGCAGATCGATTCCTTTTGGCATGAAATCTTGACTTTCATCCTATTCTAAGTTGAGATTGACTTCTATAGGAATATTTCCTTTACACATTAAGTCATCTCCTAATCTGTTCCATAACAGGATTCACTTTATTTCTAGTGATCTGTTTTTACACGTAGAACATTTTAAGCTCTAAAATAGCTAAGTGTGTTTCGAAAGACCATCATAAAAACTAAAAACCTTAGGGTTCCCAACAAAAGGTTTAACAGTGAGATAAGTTCTACGTGTTGTTACTTAGAACGAGGTCTCGAAAATTAGTTATTTCTTAATCTGTGACGATGACATTAGTATATGCGACTCATTAAACGTTGTTTTGACTCATCTTTACTTATGGATTTTTCGTAACCTTAGATAGTGATGTCTTGGGTAGTAGTGATTGGCTTAGCTAGAAGTACTTGATTGTCAGTCGCATGGAATCGCATCTCGGTAACACGAGTTAATTAAATCCGCGTGAGGCCTCAGAAAGGTTTATTGCATAAGAAACCCGACCAGTTGGAATTTATACCGTATGCAATACTTAAGGTCTGAACCGGATCACTCGCGAATAAGTATATTAATTTATTATGAGTTGTCAATGAACTTAATTAATTAATAGATTTAGTAAATCTTAAACGCGAGAAATAATCGATGACAAAAAAGTTGCATCCGTAATTTGGATGGATTAAGATGAGTTCAATATTTATCATATAGTGGAGTCGATAAATATTTATAATGGAAATATACTTTATTACATTTTCATAGAGTAATTAATTTGCAGTTAAATTAACTTAATATATTAATTAATTTAAGTCTAAGTTTGACCAAATAATTAATTAAATTTAATTGGGTCAAAATGACTTGGAAATTAATTTAATAAGTTATTAAATGGACTAAGTCAAAATAATTTTGAATTATTCAAAATTCAAATTTCAATAATAGATGGAATTATAGAGAGATAAAAGTGGAAATTAATTCTATTATTTGGGGTTTTATCCATTCACCTTAGAAACCCTAACCTAGCCCAAAATATCTATAAATAGAGAACAAGGGAGTGGCCGATTTTTCTTTTCTCCATAGCTAGATTTTTCGGCCAATATAGAGAGATAAATTCTCTCTATTTTCGAAAATTTAGAGTATTCTACACTCTAATTTTCGTTCTTGTTCTCTAAAGATTTGATAGTTTATTGCCCACACAATATTCAAATCGTACATCGGGAATAGGTTAGAAGTTTCAAAGGTAGAATTGAAGGAGTTCAAGATGAGATTCCACCGCTGTGGATTGCGGTTCGTTGCTAACGAATCAGTTTGTTTTTCCGCAAGGAAAGGACTAGTAAATGAGAAGGTATAATAATTTAATTCCGCAATTTTATTCTCCTACGTGGTATTAAATGCATCAGAATTACTTATTTATATGATTCATTAAACCTATGGAACCTGCACACTTATGAACCCCTCATACGGGTACTATCAAAAAAAGTTTCCCCCTGAACAGTTAGAAAAAGATCTCCACCAAACGGTTATCTTGCACCATGTTGTATGTTGTTGCATTTCGTGCCTTTCCCGACTTTCAACACTTTTGGGTTATCAGATGTGAGCCAGAAGTACCTGCTATACTAGATGCAAGCGAGACACCATCCTCTGGTTATCATATATGAGACAAGATTTATCACATTTTTGGCTAACCTCTGCAGCTTTTTTTTTCATGTCATTGGTTATGCAATGGGTCACCTATGCATGCCTCATGGTTATCAACTACTACCCATTGTTTCTGAAGTGTTTGGATCCACTTCTAGAATCTTAAATACTTAGGCATCACATATGACTTAGTATTTATTCTGCATGAAATGTGTGTTGATGATCATTATTATGCCAATTTTAAGTTCAGGTTGTCGAACAATGTCCTATTATTTGGAAAATTTGGGTTCCTGAGAGAACTTTGGTAACTAATAAAGCACCCTCTTTCAGATTGGTAGCTAAGTAATTTCTTCATTGGGTGAGGAATGAAAGAAGAATGATGCATGCAGCTCATGGTGCAATGTGGATCATAGATAGTGATTTCTCAGAGCATAGTTGTCTAGGCCAGCTTCCTTCCTCTCTTCTGTTGTGTAGTCTCTAAGATTCTTGAGAACCTTTTCATATACTACAACAGCTTCTGGCCCTTGTGCACCTTCGATAGTGGTTTTGGCCGTATCATAGATGGGAGTGGGTCCGTTCTCAATAACATTCCACATCAGGATGTGATATGCTCAAGACACATCTGAATTCTGAAACTCCAATCTCTGTAACCCTGATAGAAAAATCCTCACAAGCTCTTGCTACGTTGGAATCTGTTGGTCCCGAAAGAGCTAGATTGGTGTATGGGGGGGGGGGGGAATACACCAATTCAAACTTTTAGGGTTTACTTGTTTTAAACTTAGGTATAAGGCTTAAGCACACTTAATAACTAAGATAGCTTAGAGTAGTAAAACAAATCTTCTTGTTAGGAAGATTTAATCTTACTCAAATGATACCTTATGCGTGAGAAACAGTGATCAAGAATAATGAATAAAAATTTAAACTTGATTAAAGTTGTGTGCGGAATATGGTGGTTAATGCTCTTTTAGTGAAAACGTATTCTTTCTTGGAGATATTATCAACCAAGATTTAAATGCAAGAGTATGAAGAGGATGATGATGAAGTAAAGTAAGAAATAAAGAACACAAGCAGTTAACGTGGTTCGGGGTAAACTGTCCCTACGTCCACGGGTCGATCAAATATAGATCGAAAACTTTACTAGCTTTCTCCTTTCTTTTTACTCGTTGAGTACAAGCCACAAGAATTATAAAATCTAGATAACGTCTTGTGATTACAAATCTTCTTTCTAAGAGTGAAAACTACAACCTTAGAAAACAACTGGATCAAATCTAGATCCTAACTTGGGGTTTTGTAGAAATAGTTTTTCCAGAAAATAAACCTTCAAAGACTGTAAACACTACTGAGAATTCTTGATGGTTGGAAGTGTTTTGAACGTTGAGAGCTTGAAGATTTTAGCAGAATAATAGCAAAATAATAGCGTGAATTCTCGTGCTTCTTTCTGGAGGTGAAGGTGGTATATATAGCCTCTTTGAAGAAACTATCCGTTGGAGACGAAGACGTCCTTTCCTCATTGCATTAATGGCTGCATTAAATGCATGCCAGATTAGTTGAGACACGCGCTGCCAAATGAGAGTAGCTTCCACCTTTCACGCGATTTCCCCGTGTATTGTCATACTGAGAATTATTCACCGTACTGGAATTTTGATATTCTCGTACTTCATTCCTTAAAGTATGCTTTTGATGTGACAATACACCAAGTGGTTGACTTGTGACAAATTTCGGTATGTCGGCAGTCCACCGTAGTTATTGTGAGGAGCAGCTTGATCTTGATGTAATGACAGTTCGCTTGTCAATCGAGCTGAACCTCTATCTTTGGTTCTCTATTTTGAATTCAATGATCAGTTCGTTTTGAAAAATGATCTTTTGCATGTAGTGACAGCGAGCTGCAATGTTGTCAATTGGAACGAGCTTCTTATCCTCTCTTGCTAGAGATGATCTGTTGATAGCTGGCTGGACTTTGGAACGAGCTGCTCATCCTTTAGTAAAGAGTGGAAAATGATCTGTTGGTAGTAAAGAGCAGCGAGCTATTTTTGAGAACGAGCTCCTCAACTACTTGTAATGAATTCAAAGTATATTTTGTTTCCTATTAGCTAATTCTAGTCTAGAGAACCAGATCGTTATAAGTAAGCTTGAAACTTCAAACTACTTTTACATTTGTGATCTGTTAAAAGATATTCTAGAAATCGAAACCAAAAACAAGTATAAATGACAGTGAGCTGCAACAATGTGGAGCAGATCGTTATTTAATATACAAAAATGATCTGCTCTCCACATTAGGAGCCAACTGTCTTACATAGAGAAAAGCTTGTTATTCAAACAATCATTGTGTCCAGGGTATCTTACTAGTATAAGACAGATCGTTATTTAATTTATTAAAACGATCTGCTTCTATTAAAATTTAAGATAGCCTTAATAGATAACAATGACAGCCTGGTTTCTAGTATCCAAAATAACAAAGTGTAGTTTCGAGAAACATCATCAAAACAAATACAGCTTCATGGGGTTCCCAACAGAATCCATGGTAAGCAGAAGGTTAGTGAATGAGATGATATAAATGAATGGTTTTCACAAAATCTATCAAGAATGACGACAGATTGTGAAATCTGGTGAAACAGATACAATGATCAAATTAGATACACTTCTCTGATACCACTTGTTGGTCCCGATGAGCAGATATTGGTGTATGGAGGAGGGGGGGGGAATACACCAATGTATACTTTTTCGAATTCTTGCTAAGTTATCAGGCACAGAACATATGAACACACAGCACAAAAAGCTAGCATTCTGTTAATCAGGTTCTGTGTTTAGAAACACAAAAGATGATTCAGATTATGTTGTTCTGTATAAGTGATCTGTTCTCACAGAAGGAGATACAGATTATGTGGAATGTGGTGGTTAAATCTGTTGCTCAAATTATGAAAACCTTTTGATTAAGCCAAGTGTTTTTTAAGTGCTTGTTTACAGAAGATGCAATATCACAGATAAGATGATTGATAAAGATAGAATGTGAATGTTGTAAAGTAAGAACACAAGGTTTAACGTGTTTCGGGAAACACCTCTAGGTCCACGACTATCAACTCTATAGTAAATTCACTAACTTGTGAAAATAAGTTCTCGCTTATTTAGACTGACAGAGAACCAGTCACTACAACAAATTCAAACTTGACTTGTGTAGTGCACGAAGAAAGTCGTGACTTATCACTTACAAAGTGAGAGTGCTTCCTTAAGCTTGAAGGCTAGATGAAGATAAGAACTAAAATTACAGTGCTTTGTATCTTAAATACAATTTAGTTCTAAGTGAGGTGTGAGATCTAGCTTTAGATAAATCTAAGTGTTGCTAAGATTTGAGATTCTAAATAGCAGAAATAGTTAAGTGATGTGAATGAGAGCGTTGAATGCTTTAAACACTTGAGAGCTTGATTTTCTGCAGAGTTTAATCGCTTGAGAATCTGTAGTTAATGTAATATCTCTTGTGAAGTATTTATAGTGTTTGATTTCTCGAACTAGCCGTTGAATTGTACTCCTTGTCAGCAATGCGTCCTTTGATACCATTTATAGTATGGCTGCAGTTCCCAGTATTCAAATTCCTTTACAAGAATAAGTACATGAGAACGAAGCCTACGTGACAAAAAAGTGTACCAAGAGATAGATGACCCACTTAGGCAGACCATCTGTTCTTAAGCATCTCACAGAACGCCTCAAGTTCTGTGTGCTGAACAGATCATTCTATGATATGTTAAATCACCTTCTGTGATTTGGATACTTCATTGTTAGACAATATCTGGATAGAACGTTTCCAACGTTCTGTGTCATAATCAGAATGACACATTCATTTTGTCTTGAAAGTCCTCCAGAACTAGTCTAAGGATGATGCTCTATAGATACAGAACATGATTCATGTTCTGCTTCTTTACAATTCAGCATCTTAATTATTCTAAATCTAGTACAGATTAAGATAGGACTAGAACGTGACTCACGTTCTGCGCCTTTACATTGTAATCTTTAAACTAACTAAGAAATAAAAACTAAGTCTAAGTTGATCTCCTATAGACATATCTTACACATATCTTATTATCTTTATAGAACATATCAACTCCATACACATAACACACTACGTTCTGTAAGGTAAAACACTTAAGTAAAATCTAAGTGTGTGTTCCGATAATCATCATCAAAACTATTACCCGGGGTTCCCCATATATAATAATAAAAATATTCTATTTTTTATGATATATCATGCATAAATGATCAAATTAATTATAGCTCATATATTTAAATGTAGTTAGTTATATTAAAATACAATAATATAGTTAATTAACATCTCTGCAATTGATTATATGATATTATTAGTTTATCTCGAAATGTTATTAAAAAATGATACTTAGTTTGTTTTTGTATATGTTAGATCTTGTTTAAGGTGTTTTTCATTATAAATAAATTTTGCTATACCGCGAAACAGAGGTATACCGAAGTAAGGTAAGATATATCGAAAATAAATAAGTTTTAGTTACCGTGAAAGAAAGATATTGTAATGCCCCGTTTTTTAATTATCAAAGTGAACGATATTTGATACGCGTTTGTTATTTATATATTAAACGTTGTAATTAATTAATGATAAGTTAGTATAGTTGAAGATGAATTATGGTTTACGACAACAAGTATTTATAGATTCTTGATATATATATATATATATATCTTAAGAGAATGTTAATATAGATAATATGTGTTATACTTTGAATAAATATATATAAGTGTAGGGATATGTTATATATATATATATATAGGAGGGAGTTCAAATAAAAAGGAACATTAAGGTATAAAATAGAAAATCATCTCAGCCTTAGATTTTCATGATCGGACAGTTGAGATCTTGACCGAGTTATGCATTGCATTTTAACTATTAAATGCATTGTGAAAATGTAATTGAGTTATGCATTGCATTTAACTATTAAATGCATTGTATTTAACTATTAAATGCATTGTATTTTGAACGCATAACCGCCCACTTTAAATTTTACCAAAATAACCTTATGCATTGTTATACTACAATGCACGCGCGTTTTTTGTTTTAATCATGGCCGTCGGATTGTGTTGATCTAATGGCCCAGATCATTTCCTATTTTATACTGTAATGTCCCTTTTATCTTGACAATTTTAATGGTATGCATGGGTTGCATATACAATAATTATGTGGTATAAATTTTATCTAGGTATATATAACATACGCTTGATTTATATGTGATTAATGCTGAAAATTGTACATAAGATAAGGGAACCACACGCATAGGTATAAAAATATATATGTGAGATCTGCAAGATTTAAAAAGGGAAGAAGAAAAGATAATGCACTCAAGTAGGTAGCACATGCATGAATAGTTAGTAAAGTAGGAAAGCTAGGAAAGTAAAACATCTCATAAGAAACAAGAACTATATAATTATATATATATATATGATTGGGCAGTACAGTACATTGTAGAATGTAATATAAAAATCTAATCTAGCAACATAAAGTTGCACGGCAGTGTCTCTAAATAGAGGAAAGAAGAAAAGCATTCCATAAATGTAAGAGGTGTGAAGATATTATATCAACATATGAAGACTTTCTATACTAGGAACATGTCTACTGCAGTATGAAGTAAAGCAGGCATGCTGCTGCAGTGAAGAAAAGAAACAGAGCAGAAGCTACAGCACACGGTTGAGTGAGGGAAGATTAGATATACACCATACTTCTTCCATCACCTACAAAAGAATAGAGTAAATGCTATTAGATAGCTATTCTAAGTCTTAAGCAGTAAGAAACAATACCACATTGCAACCACATCTATATAAAGGGGTAAGGGCTGCCCTTTGAACCGTATAACACATAATAACAACACAGTTTTTATAAGTGCATAGAAGTAAACCTCTCAAGAAGAAGGAGTTAAAGGCGAAGGTAATACCCCCACCCTTAAACCTTCTTTTATAACAAAGAAATCATAATCACAACTTATGCTGTAAACTTTAGTCCGAAGTCATAATCTTTAAGTCAGAAACTTATGCTGTAACTAATGAATCCTAAGATTTCCACCCTCAACTAACCATTGATAGAACAAAGAAAACAGGAAGTTAAAGAGAACTTTAAACATGTTTTATGTACAGCTTAAAACAGAGTATTAAACTATGCAGGTTCTCAGATTTAGAACATAAACATTTTATTTAAACATTAGAATTTATAAATTAGACAATTAATGTCTAATAATTGAATCAAGAAATCTAATTAAATCAAATTAATTGGGTTCTAAATTAAGAGAATTAATATCTCTAATTATATTAAGGATTTATTTAAGGAATTAATATTTTAAGGTTATTTAAAGGGTTAAATAATTAGAACTTATAATATTAATTGAATAATTAATTATCGAGAATTAATTAATTCATTAAGTGTTAATACACTTAAAGACAATTACCGGAATAAAATTTGAATCGAGGATTCAACACCTTAAAAAGAATATTGATCCGAGGTACCAATATCTCAATTAACGATCGAAACAAGAACCGAGAATAATATATTCTTACGATTAAGTGTTTCAAATGCACTAAGGGCATTTTGACTTATACGAGATTTTTAAGGTTCTTACAAGAGATCTACCTCGCGTTTTGAGACCAAAGCAAGTGCAATCCGAAGCTATCCAAGTAGGCTTTCTATTACAAAGAAAATTATGTGTGCCCGTATGCTATTTATGTTGTTTTCGAAAGGATTTCAACTTGAGAAATATGTTTCAAAGTATTGTCTTGCCGAAATGATTTATGTTTTGTATGAAACCTATCTGGTTAAGGTTCCTGGTTTAAGGTTCCAATTATGAAATCGAATTCGGGTTCCAGTGGGTGGTTTAACCTACTCAAACTAGTGTACACAAGTAACCGTGAGTCATCGATCGGGTTGGCCGGTTAAAGGACCGTGAGTCATCGATCGGGTTGGCCGGTCAGGTGTCCGTAGAAGGTGGCCACCTTCTCGGTACCATTAAAGAACAGATATGACGTAATACTAAAGAACTTAGACAGCTGTCGAACTTAGGATCTTTCACAAAAAGGATTTAGTGAACGTAGGTGCTTTTAAAGACAAAATCCCTATATTTCACTCTTACGGCATTGACAATTATATATGTATGTATGCGATTTTGGCATGTGCCTACTGAGTACGTTTGTACTCAGCCCTGCATGTATTTATAAATGTGCAGGTTGAGACGTGATGGATGGAGGTGCTATGACGGGCTTGTCAGTCTTTGTAATACCCCGATAATTAAAAACCCGAATAAAAGAAAAATTTATGAATAAACGAGGAATTCAAGATCCGTTGAAAGTTTAAAGACTCGTATTAAAGAATAGAACTCCTAATGTGAGTTAAAAGTCATTTCAGAAATTTTTGAAATCGAGAAAAAAACCGAGAAAATTCGGTTTGACGTTTATCGTCATAGTTTAAGATCGAGAACTCGAGAAATCGAGAAAATTCCTATTTTTTCGATGTTATAGCACAAGAGACGAAGATGTCTTAAGAGATATTTATATTAAGGTATATGTTTTGGAAACAATATAATGGGTATGCATGGGGTGCATACATCTTATATTAGTTGGTTAAAATATGATCTATGTACATTTAGTTGTAGCATGCTTCACGTAAATATATATATGTACACTGATGAATTCTCTTAAGTGTAGAAGAAGTTCACGCCTATATATATATATGTATGAAACTGAGTGAAATACTGAAATTATAAATGCCAAAGAAGGGATTTCAGTATGTAAATTAAATGATGCATAATACAATATGGAAGTGACAAATAAAATAAGTAAAAAGGAAATTTGCAACATATTAAGTAAATTACATAGTGCACTAGGCTGCACTATCGGCTAATGTTGGGGAGTAAAGAAAGAAAGAAAGAAAGAAATATCTAGCTAAGTACAGAGTAAGGTGGTATGTACACCTACTACATAGGATGGACAACTATGCTTCATAAATAAAAAGAAGAGAGAGGGGCTCCATGCTTCATAGCATTCCAGATTATCCTTCAAGAGCCGCAAAAGATGACTTCTACAGCTACAAGCTGTAAGTAGATAATATTTTAGTACTTATAGCAATGCTGTCAAATATACATTAGATAGGATGGGAAGCAAAATATGATAGTAAGAGTTGTAGACCCAGTGCTAGTCTCCTAAAATCACTCTTCGAGACCAACATACTCAACCAATCAAATCCAAGCTAGATAAACACACTCAACCAATCAAATCCAAGCTAGATTTATCTAAGAGTACTCCTTTCCACTACATATATGGGTAGAAGCTCCCTCAAAAACACTCCACACAATAATCAATTTTAAATTACAAGACTTAGAAATCTCAGAGAAAGAGCTTGAGGAAGAAGCTCTACCCAAGAAATATTCAACAAGAAGTTCAACCATCTCAAAGTCAGAGGTGCTTAAGGTATACACATTCA
>JAPKLX010000454.1:86018-150363 GCA_026898415.1 Leonotis leonurus
GTCACGGTTTCCCCGACTTTACTACCCTTAGTGAAGTGCGGGCGTGATAGTCTTTTTGCGTAGTCGAACTCTTGGGGGTTTACGTGTCTTCATACACGTAAATTTACATAGATTATTTTTCCACTACAAGAGGTTTCATTTGTTTTGTTTGATAAATGTGTCAATTCAGAGTTAAACTCTTGTTATGAACTAAGACTCAGTTATAAAATATCCTTTTGTTCAGTTATGTCCACAATTCCCTTTTATCCTTTATTTTATTATTTGTTTATAGTCGCGTACCCGGACTTCGTAACAAGGGCGGAGATCGGGGCGTGACAGATATAACGAAGTAAGCTAAGGTATACTGAAAACAAGGTAAGATATAGGTATTCGAAAATGTCATACCGAAAATAAGGTACACCGAATTAAGGAATACTGAAAACTATGGTAAGTTAACGATATGAAAATTTTCATACCGAAGACAAAATTAAGATATAAGATATGATAATTTTAGTAAGGTATACCGTACCGTGACACCCCTAACCGTAACCGCGAACACCACTAATTATTTTCTCATAAACTAATCATTTATGTCCCTACCTCGTAAAATAATACCATTAATTATTTGAATATGGTCATTTATATACACGGCGTAGTGAATTCAAATCCATGGAACTATTTCTTAACCAATTGGTTCTCGTTTTACGCCCGTATAATAATATGTGCTATAAAATTAAATATTATAAATAAATATTACTAATGAAAATAAATCATATTTGAATATTTATAAAATCTACCCAATTTATTTGAATTTTATGTAAGCCTACTCATCTCAAAGTCGATAAAAGTCTCGTTACTCGACTTTATCCTGTAATTACTCATTCATACCATGCACGCTTGAAAATAAACTCAAATTATATTAACTCATTTATTTATATGCATGTATACATTTATAATATGATTAAAAGCTAAAAAAACATACTGGTGCTTATTTCAAAAATTATATATATATATATATATATATATAGGGTATAGTTCATATAAAAAGTGAGTTTTGGGTATAAAATATAAAATGATCTCAACCATTAATTTTAGTAGATCAACGATTATGATCTATCCGAATTTATTAATTTTTAAATACATTAAAATATTCCAAAAATATTATGATAAGGTCATTTATGTAATTAAATAGGATAGAGAAAATAACCAATCTCATTAATTTAGGTAATAGTGGTTATATTAAAGAGAGAGAATAAGAGGAATAGCGGCTTCAACCCACCGCTCTTGTCGCCCATATTTTCTTATCCACAAATTCTGGCCACTTTCCACCGCCACCCCTATCGCCCCGCCGGCCATTGAAGAGGTAGAGCCCCTGCAACCTGTAAAGCATTCGATTCTCCTCGAAAGAATCAGACAGATGGACCTTATAAAGGCTCTCCCCAACCTTCAAAACCCACCGCCGAGCCGCTGCAAAAAGCTAGGCATAGTGTTGCTGAAAGTGAGGGTTCAAGAATGAAGAAGGACAATGAGGTGGAGACGACCTCAAGCTTTGAGGAGCTGGGTTTGAATGAGGAGGTCACAATAATTTGCATAGAACCAGGCTATAGTTTTGCATCATGAAATTTATTAGTTTAATAATATTTTATTGCACAACACATACATGTGAATTGCATTGATATATACATGTAAATTGCATCGACATTTAGATTAGAATGAAATATTTCAGTACCGTCCAATTTATAATTCTTTATAGAATACAATGCAACAATAAATATAATGTAATGCATCAGACGTTTGATTGTGAACCAAAATGGCATAAATTGGTATTGCATGGTTTCGGTGCATTTTTCAATTAAAATTTATGTAGTTCGGAATTAGGACAAATTTTCGAATATTTTTAGAAAATTATGATATCCATAAATTTCTCCAACTACCAAAAATTAATTTTATATATATATATGTGTGTGTGTGTGTGTGTGTCCAATGCAAATTACGTAACTATACAATGCAATACTGCGTATATATTTAATGCAAATTACATGACTGTACAATGCAACAATAATCATACCGGCGGTTATGAGAAATTTTTCTCTTTCATATTGTAGTTCCGTAATTATTGGGAATCAAATCAAATTGAATATTATTCTAATAACCGCCAACTATGATATGAATGAAATTACCCCTGTTGCATTGTGCTTTTCGCAATGCAACACGCGTTTATAACTACTTTCCAAAATTATGTGTTTAATCACAGTCATTAGATTTATAGTAATATACAGACAAGATCATTTCCTATTTTATACTCAAAAATCATTTTTACATGAACCCTATCCTATAATATATATATATATATATATATATATATATTTTATTGGGCGTGAATACTTACTCGTGAGGTTAATGCAATTATCTGCGAAGCTTGCAAATGGTGTCATGAATTAGCTGCATCTAATGAGGTATGAAAACAAATCAAATTTGAGTTTTAAGCAATGAATACTTTGGATAAATAAATATAAGGCAAATGAAAAGTAATTACTCTCCGTTCTCTTAATTGAATTGAAATTAAATTCAGTTCAATCTTTTAAAAATTGGATTACATTAACATTAAATTACATGGCCGCGTCATGGAGGACTCGAACCCGAGACCTATTTTCTTGGACATTAACATCACTACCACTAGGTCAACACATGCATGCCTCGGTCCAATCTTTTACTATAAGGATTGAGTCATATACAAAGATTCTAGCGCATTGTCCATATTTTGGATAAATACACATATCTCTAGATATAAAATATTTGAAATAGAAATATAAGACTCAAAATTATCAATTTATTTAAATTATTTATTTGTAACTGCAATATACACATTTACTTCAATAAGTATTTGTTGTCATATAACATTAACCTAAAAGTTCTCACGATTTTTTGTGTTATCAAATGGAAACAATTATCTAAATTCATGGCCTAAATGTGGAATTGTGAATAACATGATTTGGATTCAATACTCGATCGAACAAAAAAAATACATAAATTTGTATATTTTTAATTAGTATGACAAATAATTAGGAATGTTAATTTTTTAGATTTAAGATAAAAGAAAATACATATAAAGTATGATAAAATACATTAAAAATATCGACCCACTAATAGATAACTTATTACGTGGATTATAATGAAGTTTGATTTCATTCTCTAACAATGATATACGGCCAAAAATCATCAATTTGATTGAATTCTCAAATATGTATCGAAATATACTCATTAAATATTTTTATATTAATAAAAATGATACTCCCTCCGTCCCACCTTAAATGTCCCATAACTTTTCGCACCGCAAACCAAGACAACTTTAATTTAACACTTTAATTCCTATCTACCTACTTTCCTCTCTCTCCAACTACCTTACTTTTTCCTTATTTTCCACCCAAAAGTGGAAATGGGACATCTCAGCTGGAACGTCCCAAAATGGAAATTAGGACATCTCAGCTGGGACGAAGGGAGTATTTAAATATGAAATAACATATGATCTATGATCATATTGGATGAATAAATAAATACAAAGATTATATAATATTTTATAATTATATATTATTATTTTATTAAAAAAAATACGATTCTTCAATATATATGGATATTTTGAATAATAAGATAATTAAAATTATGTTATACTCATCTTAAGTAATAAATTATATATACTATTCAAAAAATTTCATTAGATTTGAAATAACATATGATATATAGGATATATAAATAAATAAAAAGATTATTTATTATTAGTTTAATGAAAATTATGAATTTTCAATTTTTATTATTTATATTGAAAAATATATATGGATTGTTATAACAATAAGATAATTAAAAATATGTTAGAAATTTAATTAATTTCTTTTGAAATAATATGAAATCTAGATATTTTCATACAATTTTTTAATTTTCATTAGATTTGAAAAGATTGTATATAATTTATATAAATTATTATTAAATTGGTTATCAAAACATATATATTAAACTAATATATCACTATATATATATATATATATTATATTTATGAAAATTATACTTAAATAGGAATAGTATATAATTCAATATATGATATACATCTGAATAAAAACACAACATAAATATCATATGTGCACATGGAAATAAGAATCTATATAATATTAAGATATCATTAATATGATTAATATAATATTTTTTGACATGTAGATACTACTTTGCATAATCTCAATTATATACTCCCGTTCTCATTATTCTTGGCCCCAAAAATCAATAAAACACTCACAGTTTGAGCCAACAATACTGGAACGGGAGCCAACAATACTGGAGCAGAGGGAGTATAAAATTAGGTCGCGGGGGTATTAATCTAGTTGTTTTAAATGTCCATAGCTGTAAGTAACTTGACAATATCAACCTCAAGTTCTTGTCTGTTGGTGTGCTCAATGATCCAAATCAGAAAAAGTCCTTGGATGTGATTTCCAAAGCACATTTATGGTTATATATCTTAACTTTTGCATGTAAAGCATGCCTAGATGGCGTACTGCCGCACAATGTGACTTAAAAACAAACATCACCCTACATGATGTGCATAAAGTAAACATTTATGATAACAAAGCTAAAATCACAACGAATGATATTATATTCAACCAGAATGTCAAGATGCTATAAATGAGGGATGCTAGCATATACTTGAATGCAATAGCAATGGAAGAGTTGGCTGCAGAACTTGAAAGAGTGAAAGAAGATCTGAGACAAGCTAAAGAAGATGCAATGCAGTCATGGTTAGATTCTCGACCGCTGATCGATGAGCTTGAGAAGATGCAAGCAGAGTTAGACAGTACGAGAGCCCGAGTTTTCAAACAGACCACTAACATCATAGAGCTACAATCTCAGCTGGGAACAACGGAGATGTGCATCAAGTCAGCAAAGGACGAAGAGCAGAATATGCGCATGATGATCAATGACAAAAGCCAAGAGGTGCATATGATGCAGGAAGGCACAGAACTACTCAAGAGAAAGATAGATCAGAAGCGAAGGAGAAGATCAAAGCTGAAACTAGTGTTGCGACTCAAGAGGCAGACGCTTGAGACGTTGGAATTCACCTCTGAGGCAATAAAACTTGAAGAAGAAGCTATTAGCATCTCAGCCGCTCAAGCACTCTACTATATTAACAACTCAGAGGCTGCAAATGTAATAATCCAGCTGAGTCAAGATGAATACCGCTCTCTGAAAAACGAAGCCAGTAAACAAATTGCACAAGCAGAGCTGCGAATTTCTGCATCAGCCGAGGAGAAACTTGCAGCAGAGAACAGCAGAGACTTGGCTTTCAAGAGACTGCAGAGCTTACATCCTCATAACAGATCACACAAAAGCAATATAAGAGGGCAAGCAATCAGCAAGGAAACATTCATGAACAATGGACAGGAATATACTAGAACCGGAAATTCAAGCAAACATAGACCAAAAGGTGGGCTCAAGTCACCAACTGGAGTAGAGAATCCACAACAGCAATCCAAAAACTACGATGTTTTTCACGAGAAGAAAAAGGGATCCATCTTTTTCCGGATCAAAAGTTTCATTGTACAAAGTTTAACAAAGTACTTTAGATGAATAACAATGTAAAGATTGGTCTAATATTTCCCCTCTTCGAGAAAAATGTTCCTCTGCTTAGAAGTCTTTTTTGCTTCCATGATTATACTGCTATGTACGATAACTACAACAAAATTTTAGTTCCGAGTTGAGCATAATCAGGTCATCAGAGCATGTACAAAACAAACAAGGAGTTAAACCGTATCTTCAAGTCACCACTAGCCTGTATTTAGATTAAAAATAATGGCAAACATTACTCCGTTATGATAATATATAGATAGGAAGACAGCAAACAATTTGAACAAAAGAATATACATACCACCAAAATCTTCAATATCTACTGAAACATTTTTGAGAAACCTTTCTTCTCTTGTTCATTTCTATCAGCAATCTGCAAATATATAAACCATTTAATCTACTGAATACATGTAATTAGTTCAATTAAAACTTGAAAGTCGCATACCTTCTTCTTTGCGACGGCCAGCTCTTTCTTTATACAACCTTAAAGAGGTAAAGCATACTGTTATTTCTTCCACTTAAGTAGAATGATAAATTGGAACGCCGCAAATTACCAATTTATAAAAGCATCAAAGTTTCATTCCCCAAGTGTTCTACGTTTAACTAACACCTGTAGTGAGATATACATTTTTGCAGGGATCACATAGCCTTTTTATTAAGTATATTTACCTAAAAACTCATTTTTTCAAAACAATTACATTCCCCATGTTGAAGTGTGTACCACCAAAACTCTTAAGGGATAAAGTTATGCCTATAAATGCACAAAAAGAAAAAGTAATAATGTTCTATAAAAAAAAGAATTTGGTCTTCGTCCATTGCCATTGTTCCTTACCATCAGTTGGCTCCAATTCTAATGCTTTTTCAAAGCTTTCAGCTGCTGTATCTATGTTGTTCAGTGCCATATATACCTGAGCAAAGAGAATTAAAAACAGCAATTACACATGAATGAACGTAAGAGAATTGAGTGTTTTTCTGTAGCAACTAAGGAATATGTTAACCTGCCTAAAATTCTTTGACGTGTATACTCCTAAGATTGAACAATATATACCAGAACAGAGAACACTTTGTGGACTATCAAACTCATGAATATATTTGAAGGTATAAAATCATGTATAATTACTCATTTCAAAAACAGGAATATGCATCTAGTGCTAGAACACAAAATTAACAAGACAGCAACCTGGCCTTGACGGTAGAAAGCTTTTGCATTATCTTTTGTTTCACGAACTGCGAAGTCTGCATCTTGCAATGCCCCTTCAAGATCACCCAACTTCATTTTACATGTCTGAAGCATGATAAGTAGCGCAATCATCACCGAAGCATGAATCAGGCAAACAATTTCTCAGTTATTCACACACACACAAATATATATATATATAGAGAGAGAGAGAGAGATAGCAACTTACCGAACAATTTGTAAGGATTTGAGACTTCACTTTCCTCAATAGTTCACTCTGATCTGTACATAGATACAATTAAGATGCTATAAGGATTAAATCCATACCAAACATTACATATTCTTAAATTAGTTCTAAAACATAAACAGGCACCTTGATCAAGATCCGGCATCTCCCAGCACAAATCCTGATATTTGAGGGCTTTGCGGTACTTCCTTATAGCCATCTTAAAGTCATGTTTCTGCATAATACAAAGAGTTTATTAGATAAGAAACGACGAAATGAGTGGATCATGCTTCCCATCCAAAGTCATATTGCTTCAACTTTGATTACTGGTCACACAATTAGTAAAACATGATGGTCAACTCAAGCAAAGCTTCAGCAGGAGCATATAAAATAATTTTATTGCTACATAACAGATGCTACCTTGTAATGCTCATTCCCAATGACTTTGATAGCTTCTACAGCAGAAAGCGTCCATGAGATATTGTCAGGTTTCTCATCAAGTTCAACTGGCCAGTCAGGATAGAAATCACCATCTTTAAAGTAGTTAATCGTCCCGTCATCCCCTCCTTCAGGAATTTCTCCACAGTCGACAATCACAACGTCAGCAGTTGGGTAGTAGTCATCCGTTACGGAGACATACTCGATTGCACGAAGCACCCCAAATCCTTTGATCAACTTTCCAAAGACAACAGACTTCCCATCTAGGTGCGGAGCCTGGGTTGTTACAATTGAAAATTTAGAACCGTTAGTATTCGGACCACAGTTTGCCATCGATAGCATCCCTTTCCTAGTGTGTTTTAGCTCAAAATTTTCATCCTCAAACTTCAGCCCATAAATTGATTCACCAGACGCAGCATTTTCAGCAGATATAGCACCTCCTTGTACCATAAAACCTCTGATAATACGATTGAAATGTGAACCCTGTACACATAGCTCAAATCAAGAAGCAATAAGAAAACTCAGTAGGTCATTTTGAACTTTGTTTTTTTCTTATCGTAGACTGAAGGATGGCTGGTCTTATCTTTAAAATAACCATGACTAGAAAGACCTATCAATTGTAAACAAAATCGCTGTATATAATTTGGTTTCAACTTCTCCACGCATTTAAACAAACAAAAAGGACACCAAAAGCTTCTAATCTTTAGTAGAACGTTGAAGATATAAAATACAAAATGACTAGCGTTAGAATCTTGAATTTAAAACATACAATGTTATCAAATGTTAGACAGCTGAATACTATAAACTTTATAACATGAGGTATTTTGAGTAAACATCTTACGACAAATAGATCAAATAATTTTAGGGAAAAAAAAAGAAAAACTAAATCATACACGAGATCACCCAGGGACGTGACTTCATCCTATTTCTCAATGATTTTACTATATAGAGATTACGAAAAGTTCCAAAAACAATACAAATCCAACAAACTGATGGAGCAGTGTCAGAGAACTGAAATCCGAAACAATAATAGTCAAAGTTGACGTAGGCGTAAATAAAACCAAACAAAAGCATCATTTAACGGAGCGAAAATGCCATTACATATTTAGAGAGCTATTCGAAGCTACAAAACCTTGTAGTGGAGAGGAACGCCGGTGAGGCTGCTAACGCCCCTCTCTCCAGTGCAGAGAGCTCTGAAATTCTCAGCGGTTTTCGGTACCACGTCAGCGTACAGCTCAACCACCATTCTCCCCTCGACTTCCCCACCGATGCTGATATCCAGAAAGCACCTCGGATTCACCATCTCTGCTTTTTTACACTGAAATATTTGCAGAAGCAGATTGAAATTCCTCTTCGGCGATGATTGACGAAGCTGCCGACAAAAAAACACACAGTAGCGCGTGTGAATGGGAGAATCGTTAACGTCGTGTTGGTGCGAGAAGCGGAAAAAAGTTCCGTGTGGAGGAAGAAGAAGAGCTGAGAGAAACGAAAATGTAGTGCGGAAATGGAGAAATAGGAATGGCGCAGCAGTGTGCGAGAGTAACCGTCTCTTCTGAGATTGTATTTATGTACTGTATATATATATTTATATGTATTTAATATGGTGCTATATGTACATGCTTCTGCCGCAATAAATGCACATCTTTAAAAGCGATTTTCGTGCTCAACTCATGTTCAAAAAGAACCCGTAGTAATTTGGCAATTTCTCTTTTTGGAAAATTTACCAACCACGCCCATTAATTTCTATCTGTCAAAATGCAAACATTAATTAATGATTCGTATATGCAGCTTCTTTTGTTTCTCTATCCTCTCTTTAATATACTTTTTACAGAAATTTGTGAAGCTCTTACAACTTTTGACTTTGTTTTGAAATTCATTTCGTAACCAACAAACTCCATTGACATTGATTATGAAAATGAAAGACAATTGAGTATTATTTAATCTGAGAATGAAAAATTTCAGAGATTGATATAGAAAAAAGTATGTATATATCAATCTCTTACCTCGATAACCACTTCCACTTATACAATTGTATAACACCTAAGACTAAGTTTATTGATGACACCCAAGAGGGTGTCATAGCAAAAAACAAAACAGTCATGTCACCAAATTAAATAAAAAATCAAAAGATGGCTATGACACTCCCATAATCGCTCGGCTAGCCAACCTTCTTTCATAATGGATTATCCAATAATATGGTGCCACTTGGCACCATATTATTGGATAACCCAATTATATTAGTTTTAATTTATATTTACTAATTAATTTAAATAATATTAATCAAAAAAATATACAAAATATATGAAAATTCATGATTTTAAATTCTCTATAAATAGAGTACCATCTTCATATTTTTTGAAGCACAACCAATTTTCATCTATTTTCTCACATATTTCTCAACATTCCAATTTTATTTCATTACCCAAATCATGAATCCAAATAATTTTCCAAATTCTCAAGATTATCCAAATTCCCAAGGTTATCCAAATTCCCAAAATTATTCAAATTCCCAAAATTATCCAAATTCTGATAATTACCCAGATTCTCATAATTATCAAAATTATGAAAATTATCTTGGCACCCAAAATTATCCAAATTTTCATCCAAACTCTCAATATCAATCAAATTCTGCATATTATCCAAACACTCAGTTTTCTCCAAATCTCAATCAAACACCCATATCTGAACAAGCTCCATCATTTCAAAATGTCTCTCGCAATTTTATTTACAGGTGTTGAGCCGACAGACTCAAATCAAAAGACATCAAAAGTACCTTGGCTGGTGAAAGAAGATGTTGCCCTAATGTCATCTTGGTGCTATGTTAGTGAAGATAGTAAACGAGGTAAAAATCAAAAGAATTCATCACTTTGGTCAAGAGTACATGCCATGTATCATGAGTATCAAAAAGAAAAGCCAGATGAAATATCTGAAAGAAATATTCAATCAATGAAAGGTCGATGGAAAAGAATTTTTGAAAACGGAAGTAAGTGGCTTGCTTCATACCTGGAGGCAAGTAGTCGAAAACGAAGTGGAATGAGCGAGAAAGATGTTGAGAAGGAAGCTCACACAATTTATGAAGCAAGTGGAAACAAGTTTTTGGACTTGGTTGTGTTCAATGAAGTGATGTGTAAACACCCCAAGTGGTCCTTAACATCAAATCGTTATCCAAAAAGGACCACTCAAACTGAAGATAATAATGAAGAAAGTGGTGGGAGCTCAAAAAGGTCAAGAACTAGTGAAGATGGAGCTTATTCAGTACCATCAAATCCAGAAAATCTAACTGGAGAAGATCCAACTGATGTTCGTCCTTTGGGTAGAGACATGGCAAAAAGGAAAGGGAAAGGTAAAGCATCACAATCTTCATCTAATACTACTAATTTTGCTGAAGAACTTCGGTCATTGAGGCTTGCTAGGGAGAGTGAAACTGAGATAATGCGCGAAAAAATAGCCCTTGAGCGTCAAAAGTTAGAAAATGATGTTATGAAAAGAAAAGAAAAAATGTTGTTCAAGTTGTTGTCTAAGGATCATCTAACCCCAGCAGAAGAAGAGGTGAAATGCCGACTAATGGCAATTGTGTTTAAGGAGTGAATTTAGTTTATTTTTATGTAATTTTTCTTTATGTTTTTCAATTAATGTCATTTAGTTATTATCTTGTAACTTTTTTAAGGATCATCTTGTAATGTGTGCTTTTTTTAAGGATCATCTAGTAAATTTTTATGTAATTTTTCTTTATATTTCTTTATGTTTTTTAATTCATGCTATTTAGCTAAAAGAGCAAACTTCACATACCATTTAAGTAGTCAAATATCAATAATGAAAACGAATCAATAATGAATAATGAATAGGAACATCACATGCTAGTGTCTAATCTATACTATACGTCAAAAGTTAGAAAATGACTCAATAATGAATAGGAATATCACATGCTAGTGTCTAATATCTACTATACACAATAATGAAAATGAATCAATAATGAATAGGGATATCACATGCTAGTGTCTAATCTATACTATACCTCAAAAGTTAGAAAATGAATCAATAATGTGAGTAAAAATATCACATGCTAGTGTCTAATCTATACTATACGTCAAAAGTTAGAAAATGAATCAATAATGTGAGTAAAAAGATCACATGCTAGTGTCTCATCTAATACATTTACTACACAATTTTCCGAATATTGTGAGTTGTCAAATTTCATAATAAAGTCTGACACATGAAATTTAATTTGTCAAATATCACATGCTATTGTCTAACACATACACATTTAGACAAATTTGTGAGCTGTCAATCCATAGCTATGATCAGAGATCACATGCAATTAGACGAATATCTGACATAAGAGCATACTTCACATGCTATTGTCTAACACATAAACTACACAATTTAATTGAATAATTAAAATTAAATAGTAATTTTGAGATGACCTTATATATCATTCCAAAGCCATATACAAGTTCACATACAATATTTTGTTTACCCTCATTTGCAATAATTCACTTCTCATATTCTCTTACCCACACCCAGTTCAAAATGTCTTACAATGATGGTTCATCGTCATATCTAAATACAGAAATGTCTTACAATGATGGATCATCACCAGATCCAAGTATAGAAATTTCTTACAATGAAAGCTCATCTTCATCTCCATATCCAAGTCCAAATACAAGTTCAAGCTCTGATTCTGCCAATATGAATGATCTCCGGGAGTGGGAAGAACGGGTTACTCAACAAAATTCTTACGTTGATCGCATAATCGAAGATGCAATAATAAGCAATCCTAATCTCCTCACAGGAGATCCCACCCACAGAGCAAGAAGAAGGTATTGCAATAGAGAACGTGAAGTTGGTGAAGAACGTTTGATGAATGATTATTTTGTCGAAAATCCGACATATAATTCGCAGCTCTTCCGGCGTAGATTCCGTATGCAAAAAAGTGTCTTTCTTCGTATAGTGGAGGCAGTTACCAACAACGACGTATATTTTCAGCAACGGTGTGATGCTACCGGTAGACGAAGTCTTTCGCCATTGCAGAAATGTACAGCAGCTATGAGAGTATTGGCGTATGGGTCATCGGCTGATGCTGTTGATGAATACTTGCGAATCAGTGGTGCTGTCACAAGACAAGCTTTAGAAAAATACGTTGATGGTGTCATTTCTTGTTTTGGGGGCACCTATCTAAGACGACCTAATGAACAAGATTTGGCAAGACTACTTTATGTCGGGGAACAACGTGGATTCCCGGGCATGATAGGAAGTATTGACTGCATGCATTGGGAGTGGAAAAATTGTCCATCAGCATGGGCTGGACAATATGCAGGAAAAAGTGGAAGGCCAACAATCATTTTGGAAGCTGTTGCATCATACGACCTATGGATATGGCATGCTTTCTTTGGAACACCAGGTACTTGCAATGATATTAATGTTCTTCACCGATCTCCTGTTTTTAGCGATGTCTTGGAAGGTCGTACACCAAAGATTAGTTACATTGTGAATGGTCAAGAGTATGATAGGGCGTATTATCTAACTGATGGAATATATCCGAAATGGGCTGCATTTGTCAAGTCAATTCCATCTCCACTAATCCGAAAGCACAAATTGTTCGCTCAACACCAAGAGTCCGTTAGAAAAGATGTTGAGCGAGCATTTGGTGTTCTACAAGCTCGTTTCGCATATCTTCGCCGCCCGTGTCTTTCTTGGGACAAGTGTTTAATGGGAAAAATTATGATTGCTTGTATTATCATGCACAACATGATAGTGGAGGATGAGCGAGATACATATCGTAACTATTATGATCCTACTGAATTTCTAATGGATAGACCTACAAGAAGACAAGAAGATGATGATGAACCTTTTCAGTACTCTACTGAACGTATTGCGGATTTAGGTGAATATATGGTGAACAGAGAACAACTTCGCAATCAAGAAGTTCATGATCTCTTGAAAGACGATTTGATTGAGCATATTTGGCAAAAATTTGGCACTAATAATTAATATGTAATGTCGTTTATTTATTGATTTTGTAATTTATTATCTAATGCATGTATTTGTATTTTGGTTTACTTCATTTCAATTATGTATCTATTTCATATGTATTTGGTATTGAATTAATAAATTCGTTATTTATTTTAAGTTTATAAAATAATTAATTATTATAATTAAAAATTTTAAATTATAAATTATAATTATAATATAATTATTTATTTTAAATATAATGTATATATATAATATATGATAAATGAAAATAAAAGATAAAAATTTTAGAGTTGGTGTCATGGATAAAGTATGAAGGTTGTGGAAATGGGTTATATTGTGGGTTGTATAGGTGGAAGAGAGAGAAATTAATATTTTATTTGGATGATTGGGTTGTGAAGGTTGTGTAGTGTCATTGATAAACATGGTCTAAGAGCATCCCAATGGGGCCTCTAAAAAATGAGGTTATGTGGTACTTCCGTAATTAAATGAAACTTTTTTATGTGTGGTGCACAGTTTTTAGAGACGTTGTGTTGGTAAATAGGACTCTCACTTTCGGGCTCTCTCTTTGATTTGTATTTTTATGATTTATGTATATTTTTATTTTGAATATTTGTTATGTATTAAATTTATTAATTTAAATTTATAATTTAAATTAATAAATATGTAATTAAAATTTACCCTCCGTCCCGCTAGATTAGAAGCATTTTTCTTTTTGGGACGTCCCACTAGATTAGACGCATTTCCTTTTTTGGTAATCTTTACAACTTAAAAGTATGTGAGCCATAGTTACCAAAAACAAAAATAAAGCAAATATTGATTTTCGATCAAAAAACAAATACTTCTAATCTAGCGGGACGGAGGGAGTATTTTTTATTTTAATATGTTTTATTTAATTTAAATACATTAATTAAAAACAACATTCAAATTGAAATTACAATACAAAATTAAAATCCTAACTTAGAAATTAAAATACAACATTAGAATTGAAAATTACAATAATTAAAATAAAATAAAACTAGAAATCAAACCTACTTCTAATTTGAGCACACATCGTGTTGTGTAGCTCGAGTTGCTCGGGGGTCATTCTCGACATATCCTTCAACAAAATCTCTCTACTTTAATTTAGAATTATTTGATTGAAATTTAATTTGGGAAAAATATTATTAATTTAATTTATTAATTTAAATTTATAATATAAAATAAATAAATATGAAAATAAATTAAATATAATTTTTTTGATTAATATATTAATTAATTTAAAAAACATATTTTAGAAATTAATTTTTTTTATTAATCTTAATTTTCAATACAATATATTAATTAATTAAAATAAACATATTTTAATTTTAATTTTATTAATTTTAATTCATTAATTAAAAAAAATAGGAAAAATTCGGTGGGGGCACATGAGTCCCCCACCCCACAGCGCAGATTCTCACCGGACTCCAGAGGCCGAGTCTGGCATCTCACCTCAGCGGCACACCTCCGGCGCTTCCCTCCCGCAGCGGTGGACTCCCTCCCAGACTTGGGAGTCCCCTTATCCGCCTCCTGCCCGACGAGCTCCCGCGCCCAAGCGTTGTGGATGCTCTAATAGACGCCAATTAGGTAACTCAATCAATTCAGTACCGATTAATCACCCAAAAATATATTTTTGAGTATCGCATATCATACCATTTATTATATCATTTCCCGATTGGTTTGATACGGGTACGTTTTTAAAAAATATAATATTTCATACGTCTCACGAAAGTAATCCCCTTATTTTATACACGCAAATTAATATCTTATTTTAGTGCAATTGCTTTATTAGATGTACTTTAGTCCCCTTTGTTTTATTAATGATAAAATTTACGAAAAAATGAAATAAATATATTTAAATTTAACTTGATAAATATTTTATAAAATATAAATTATATATAATATATTTTTTTAATAATTAATATAATAAATTTGTACCAGATTCAGTACCGATTACATGGGTACCATAAATGTAAGAATCAATTACCGTCTTATTTATTAGAAAATCGGTACTCGATAACCGATTCTCAGTATGGTACTGATTCTTCTCGAGAACCGGTTATCGATTGACACTCCTAATGCCACCTCTAATGGTCGCTGAAGTTAGTAATTTTGTTACAACTAATAAAATTTGAAATTATTTAACTTGTCAACTTAATAAACATATTGGACACTGAAAGAACCCGTATGACGGGCTCACGATTCGCAGGTATAATAATTTAAATAAACATGCAATTCTAAACAAAAATACTGCATAGAAATAAATTCGTGGAAATAGTTTATACCTTTTTTCTTAGCTAGTCCACCGCTTGAGAAGAGACGATTTGAATCGTCGACAATGAAAAACAATCCGCTTCGGGAATCAATAACCGATCCGAACTTCAGAACTTCTACCTATTTCCCTCACCTACATTTCGACTATCGTGTGAACGAAATCAGTCAGGGTTCTAGCGAAAGGGGATGAAAACAAATTGAGGCTTCTAATGTGTCTCTTAATATTCGAAAATCTCAAGTATAAAATACTTGAGGTGGCTAATTTTCTCATGCCCTAGTAGGTAGTGAAATCGGCCACACCCCCTCCCCTTTATTTATAGGTGTGTTGTGGGATATGTGAGGGTTTCAAAGGAGAATGAGTCTGAACCTTCCAATATAAGATCAATTCCAACTTTATCTTTAATATTTTCTTATCCAATTAATTGACCAAGTTAAACTTTAACTTCCATTAAATAATAATGGCCAAGTTTCAACTGGCAATAGCGCAGGTGATAGTGCGTGGGCACTCGCCAGCGCAAGACTTTTGCGCGACAATTACGAAGCGACCCTCAGGTGATAGTGCGTGGGCACTCGCCAGTGCAAGACTTTTGAGCGATAATTACGAAGCGACCCTCAGCCTCGGCGTGCGCGCGGCAGGTGCAGGACATGCACTGGGAGCGTGGCAGGGGGCACCAGCCCTCAGCCAGAGGGCGACAATTCTAAGCTACGCTTGGCAGGCCTCGACTAGCTCCAGGTGTGAGCTAGAACCACACTCCCGACCCCAGCGCCCCTCGTGGCGTGAGTGGGGCTCGACCATGGTGTCGGGGTAGCTTGACGGTGGACGACAGTCGACAATTTTTGGATAATTATTTGTAGATATTTGTTGTCATATTTATCAGATATTTGTTGTCATTATCTGTTATTATTGATCTTTTCTGCTATATTTGGTTGATCTTATCAACATTATATGTTATTATCCGAAAAAAATTTAATTAAAAATGACTAAGCGATAATTGTAATTGCATTTTAAAATTGTGAGAATTACATATAGTCTCCATAAATTGGTCTTATCATGAAGTATTTGTCAAGATTCTAAGCGGGATCGCATTTACAAGTTCACGGGATCTGATTTCATAAAGATAGTTGTAAGGCATCATTTGAGTTTTTATTAAAATTGAGCGGCGTTTTTGGTGTTAGATTTATGGTACGAGCTTAGGTATGCTTTATTAGTCATGTTGCACCATCACCTTCTCTGATATGTTTAAATCGTATGTCTTGTAAAATTTATTTTAAAATGAGCGTGTAATCGATCACACTATGTGATTTGTTTGATTTTATTTTTAACTGTTTGCATCAATGCTTTAATCGTTTTATTAAGGTTTTTCGATTATCTGCATTGAGCATGTTTAATGATGAATGATTTATTTATTTACTTTTCTATAATCATGACTTTTTGGCGCTCTTGCATCTATTCTTAAAGATAGTAAGCTCAGTGGTTCTAATTATATTTATTGGAAAAGAAATTTTAACATTGTTTTGAATGCTGATAGCATGAAGTTTGTTCTTGATGAGGGATTCCCTTCTACTCGTGCTAATAACGCCTCCAATGCCACTAAAGAAGCACATTTGAAGTGGGTTAGAGGGAATGAGATGGCGTGGTATTATATTCTGACTTTTATACTGAATATACTGCAACATCAACATGAAGCTGAAGGAACTCGTACGAGAAGTTCGCGATTCACATGATCCGCATGTTTAATAATTAAATAAATATAAAATTCTATACGCAAATACCACATACGAAAAGATATAAATGCAGAATTAAATTATACATTTTTCTTTGCAAGTCTGCTGCTTGAGTAGAGACGATTTGAATCATCAGCTACGAACAACAATCCGCTCCGAGAATCTTGAACGAATTCGACCTCTGAGAATGATGTCTTATTACACTCAGCTACAGCCCAACTATCTTGTGGATGATAATCTGTCGGGTTTTGCCGATAAGGGATTAATAAAACATTGCAGTGTGAAATATTGCCTAATTTTTGAAAATTACACAGTGTTGATACACTATTGTGGCTGATTTTTCTTCTCTCAATGAGATAATTTTTGGCAAGCCCCCTCCCCTATATTTATAAGTGTGTATATTTATAAGTGTGTTGTGGGCTAAGTTGTGAATGAATATGAACCTTGCATCATAAATCACGTTTAATCATATCTCTAATATTCCATTTAATAAATGACCCAATAAACTTTAACATTCATTAATAATATTGACAAACTCAATTTGACTAACATTAATTACTCTAGGAAATTTAATATGATATAAATCTTATATTAATATTTATTGACTTCACTATAGGATAAATATTGAACTATCCAACACACACTCAAGTCTTACTTACTCGATTATTTAGAAACTCATATTTATGTCATTCCAATAAGAAATCTTACTTGCTCGAGTCTAGTAATTGGGGAAAAGTTCCACCATACTCAATTTCTTTCTCTTATGAGTATCATTAAGTCACTAATCGAGTTTTGTTCCTTGTGATGTTCCATTTATCATCTATTTTGTTTGTGAAGACCCATTTTGTTCCAATCAGATTTTCTCCTTCACGTGGTTTTGTCAAGTACTAGAAATTGCATTTTTCAAACTAAAAGCAGTTCTTCTTGCATTGTTGCAATTCAATTTTTATCCTTTAATGCTTTTACAATTTTCTTTGTCTCGGTCCACTACTACAAAAACGCACATACATAACGCTTTTTAACCGTTATGTATGTGCAATAAAAACTGTGTTAAATTTGTGTGTTATCTATAATACCTATTTTAGATAACGCTTCTGAACCATTATGTATGAGCGAAAAGACTCACATACACAACAGTTTTTAACCGTTATCAAAACTCAAAAAGCGTTATCTATATATTATTTACATGACAATTATATGCGTTATGTAAAACACAAAAATAGCGTAATCTATACTACATATTAATAACGTTTTCAAACCGTTAAGAAAAATTGATTATACGTTATGTTTTTAACTTATACATTACAATTTTTAATCATTATTAAAAATATTATAATTGTTATTATTTGAATAGAAAAGTTAACACTTTTATTACGAAAGCGTTATCTATTCCACTGTTAATATTTAGCAATATTTTTTATTTTTTCTATTTTCTCATTTCAAATAATCTGTATTAATTTGCAAAAATAAATTAATAACATCAATTATTAAACATTATAAATGCCACCAATCAAACTACAAATTAACATTAAAAGCACCATGTCCATCTATTATAACAAGATTAATCCAATCCAATACAACAAATCTAAAAGTCAAATTCTAAATATTCAAGCATGTCTAATCATTCATAAACTAACTACAAAATAAAATAACATATCATCATGAGTTGCATCATATACTAAATCCAAAACTAAGTTAATCCAACATATGATCAATTACACATGAAGCCCATTCCTCACGAACCACATTGACCTCACCAATGGAGTATTCTTTTTTCTTAAACTGTAAACAACACAAGACAAAAATATCTAAATATTGTAAGTGTTGATAATATATATAAATATATATATATATATATACACATAATATTATATGTATTATTACATGTGATCCGAAAGATATGGAGTCTTCTTTTATCAACCGGTCGACTATCTCCTTCATGAATCGTAACACATAAAAACCACATTGCTCAAAATCAGGTTGAATAGTAGCCTATGAAATTAAAATATAAACTAAGTTAGGAAAATAAAGAATATTCTATAATCATAACTTATCATTGGTGTAATCCAAAAGCCACATTGTTCTCTAAGATAGTCCAACATCTAATGATCAATAATATAATTTGATAAAGAGACAATATCAACCATAAAAACAAAAGGGGCAGATACGTGATCTTAATTATGCATAAAAGTGTCAACAACATATTCTCTATGCCAGATTCAACACGTTCTCATTCTTGGAACAGTAAATACTCGTTCTTCCTTGTGACAAAATTTAAACATCATGTATTCGGTATCATGTAAATTCCTATTGCGACACATTGAAGTAATGTTAGAGAAACAAGTAACAAACCTTTACAATCTCCCAATTTGAGATTTTCTTGAAATTCTTCGAGTTATTTGCATAGAAAATGGTCAATGAGCTTCAAAGAAAAAAATGGATAACAATATTAAAACAATTAAAATAAAGTTAGTAACGATGATAAAACTATAAATTCAAAGTGTAAATTTAAAGGTCTTTCAATAAGTAAATAACTTAAATATTATAAAACTTACGTGTCAACTATGGATTTCCATATAGCATCACGATTCCGATGATAAAGAGGATCCATCAGATATACACAACCTTTGTGAGGTTCAATGACTGTTAGAATCCAATGTGCTCTATCCCGTATGCATTCCAAACAAATAATAAGTCAGTAGACTAAATAATAAAGAAAATATTTAGATATTTTTTTAACAGGTTCACTTACCCCACGTTACAAGGTACGATGACAAGATGGTTTGAGGTTGCAATTAGTAACCTATCAGTCAAGGCACGCACCCGATCATCACGCTTTTCTCCATGTGATACAGAAAATGGATTCACAAACATGAATTTATGAGTCATTTCATTGTCTTTCATCTTTTGGTACAAGTACCTGCAAATGATCAACCATATCAACAAATTAGCTATAAATTTTTTTTTCTAAAAAACCAAAGTAAGTATTTTGTTAAATCAGTACCAAACATATGCATTAATGCAATTTCCAGTAATTGGTCTCAAGTCACAAAAGGGAATAACATCTTCAAAAACTATGTATAACTCTTGAGACAAGCCAAATACTTCAACATCTAGTGTAATATGTATCCCACGATCATTCTTAATGGATCTCTCAAAACAACAGTATAATGCTTTCAATGTTGGAGGTAAAGATGTATAACATTTGATCATCTTTTCCCAACCAACTTTCTTTCCTGCAACTTTCTTCTTAGATGGTTCCTAAAAAGTTTGCACCATAATGTTAGATTTAAAAATATTTGATTCGAAAAGATTACCGAAACATATCTAACTAAAATATCATTACCTCATCTTTGGTCGTCACTAATGCATCAAGCCACGCAACATGGGTTGCTAGTGCATTACCAACTGCATCTATCTCATCTGATATAGGGAATGACAACAAAGTTTTTCCATCGACAACTTCATCCACTGATACACGTAAGCAATCTTTAGGCATTGCACGACCATGTAGTTTAGGGCCAGCAGGAACTACCGTTCCATAAGCGACGATTGCTTTTGACGGTCCCAACTTTAGTGCCACTGATTTACCCTGAAAAGGACAAATATATAAAATCATAAATTTCATTTTTAATATAAAAATATATTATTCCTGTTTATAATGTATAATACATACCATTAATGAATCTGATTTGCTAACGAATAACACATCATCATCTACATCTTTCTTATGTGTTGGTTGCTTGCCAGAACAACTATCAATTTCCTCGTGAACTTTCTCTTTTGCACTAACTGTAGCTTCAATTTTTCCCATCCTATCTACTAGCTCATAGATCACTTTGTCTTGGAGATGTATGCGTGTATTGCAATTCTAAAGCAATGCATCTTGTTCTTCTATTCTTTTTTTTGCCTCCTCCAATTCATGTAGTGCCTTATCATCTATTCTAGGTCGTTTTTCTCTAGTAGAGTTAAAGTATACAGTAGGGGTTACGTAACCCCCAATACCTCTCACACGACCAGAATGCTCAGGTCTATTGAGTGCTCGTGTAAGCACATCATCTTGACCACCATTTGATTTGAATACTCCTTCTTTTTTCTCTAGTATGTATGCATCCAATTATTAAAAATATGGAATGATATAATAAGATAAGATGAGCAAAATCAAATACAAAAAATAAGAAAATAAAGAAAAAATGCCTCACAATTTTCTGAAATGTTGTCATCAAGCTCTCATTATCATCACTCTTCCCATCCTTGGATGTTCTTGCTTTCTTCCACATCAAGGCTCTATCTACTTGTTCGTCACCAGTTAACTCATCCTTCTATTATGTAGAATAATAATGATTAATGTAAACACGTGTCATATTAGCTATCTTGTGCGACAAGCATACACCTCTTAATGAAAAAAAATACACATTAAAGTAAGTACTTGCCATCGTTTCACCCAAGTTTGCGTATCCCTTACGCGAAGTACGATGTGGGTATTCATTCTTTTTACTCCTCCCTTTTTTTTGTTCACTCCAATCCTGTAAATTATTTAGAAATAATGTTATTGTTATAAGTGATGCATTGAAAATTGATAAGGCTATGACATATCATTTAATACCTTAAACTCTACGGAACCTCGTTTGTTTATAAATTGATTCCAATCTAGTGAAGAAATACCCTCTCCTGTGGGCGGCACATACAACTTTTCAGGTTTATCAATATTTGGCAAAATATGATTATTATAAAGTCTCGTCTTCCATGTGCGCCACTTATCATTTGCTGATTTGAAGCATTTTGATCTCCACGTCTCAGGAACTATGAAACATGTCTACAAGAAAATTTAGACATGAAATATAATCTATTCAATTACAATAGAAATACAAGAAATATAATCAATTTATGTTATCACTTACATTCACTGATTCCCATATAAGCTTTTTCACATTGATTGGTACTTCTCTCCACGTCTTATATGTTATTTTGACATGCTCACGTGTGAGAAGACCAATATATGTTTGCATTTGAGATGCACCTTCACCAAATGGTTGGCCATACTTGTTGAATGAAATGTTATACTTGAGTCCTTTTGCTCTTCGTTTAGCAAGTTCATTTAAACAAACCTTTCCCCTAATGGCCCTACTTGCTTGAGTGTGTTTTGAAGCTGATGAAGTTTGAGCATCACTTGTATTTAAGTCCATAATCCCTGAATAATTGAAAAATATATAGCAAAAGTTTATATAATATAAGAGTACAAATAATTTCAAAAAAACGAGTACAAATAATATAAAATCAACAAGGTTCATACAAATAAGTGATTTCTGAACAATAATAAAAAAATTATACTTTACTCGCCTATCAATTTTCATTGTTCATCCAAGTTCCATCGCAATCTTCACGAACACATGGTGGTTCGTTTTCATCTGATTCATCATTTATATCAATTTTTGGGACCCCTTTGGTGAAACATCGAAGTTGAAGAGAAGTGTCCTCTAAATCATCACGGTTGATCACTTCAGTGTATCGTTTATTGGGGCCAACAAGTACTACTGACCACGCATGATCTGCTGGGACTTGAACATAGAATACTTGTTTCGCTTGAATACCCAAAATGAATGGATCAGATTTGTATCCTGTTTTCATCATATTCACTAGCGTAAAACCAGTGTCATCAACTTTGACCCCATTGTTGTTATCTACCCAAGTGCATTTAAACACCACAACTCGAAATGCACGATAATCAAGCTCCCATATTTCATCAATTGTTCCGTAGAACATCATGTCTGATACAATTGGATTTTTATCCTTGGAACTAGCAACTTGCATAACATTTGAACATATACTAACTCCAGAATTTCTTACTGTTCGAGCCTCATCACGCAATTTTGTTTGAAACATAACTCCATCGATCAAGTAACTAGAATATTCTAGAACTTGTTTACTAGGCCCATAAAACAAACACCTTAACTTTTCGGGCAAAGTGGTATCTGAATTAACAAATGTTGACGCAACCTGTAGGAAAATATTAGATTTAGTTTACGGACATTTAATTTTATAAGACTAATTATTTGTTAAATAACTTACACGTTCACGAACCCAGCTAATAAATGTTCGATTGTGCTCATCTTGAAGCCATTTCTTGTTCTTGGCTTTCTTAGGATATGATGAATTCAAATATTTCTTGTGTTCCCTATACAATATATAGTAAGTATACAAGTTATAATAGTAAATGGTCTAATAAAGGTATAATTAAGAAGAAAACTCACTCAATATAAGGATCAATGTCATTATCATTTGTCAAAACATATAGATGTGCTTGGTCCCATTCTCCATCGCTGATGTTTTTGGCTTGAGCTTGTGACAAAGGATTCGTCTGATCAAACTTAAGATATGCAGTTGGAATTCCTATTGTGTACACGTCAGATAAATATTCAGAGCAGAATTCTACAGCTTCTTCAGCAACATAGCCTTCAGCAATGGAACCTTCAGGTCTATTACGATTTCTCACGTATCCCTTCAAGATCTTCATGAATCTTTCGAATGGGTACATCCATCTATAATGTACAGGCCCACATAATTTCACTTCTCGCACGAGATGTACCATTAAATTAACCATTATATCGAAAAATGAAGGAGTGAAATATTTCTCAAGCAAGTACAAGGTCTTCACAATTTCTCTTTGAATATCTTCTAACTTTGGCACATCAATCACCTTACTACATATCTCATTGAAAAACACACATACTCTAGTAATGGCGATTCGAACGTGCTTAGGCAGAACACCATGAATAGCAATTGGAAGAAGTTGTTGCATCATGATATGACAATCATGTGATTTCATTCCAACAAGTCTCAAGTCCTTCATGGAAACAAGACGGCTAATCTTTGAAGAATATCCATCAGGTACTTTCATCCCAAGAAATGATTCACACACCTCTCTTCTCTTGCTTACTTAGTGTATAACATGCCGGAGGTAAAAATATTCTTTTCGCGCCCATATTTGGAGCTAGTTCATTCCTCACACCCATGTCAATCATGTCCATTCTTGCAGCTATTCCATCTTTTGTTTTTCCAGGAATGTCTAATAATGTTCCAATTAGACTTTCGAACACATTTTTTTCAATGTGCATCACATCAAGTATGTGACGAATGTGCAAATGTTTCCAATATTCAAGTTCAAAGAAGATCGACTTCTTCTTGAAACATGAGTTTTCCTTATTAAAGGACGTCGAATTCCTAATCCTCTTGTTGGATGATTTTTTACCCTTCATTTTTCCCCATTGACATGTGTAATTCAATACTTTTTCTAACAATTCTTCTCCAGTCGATGGTATCGGGGCATGCAAAAACTCTTGTAACCCGTCAAAAGCTTTTTTTTGTCTCCTATATGGATGAAATGCTGGTAAAAACCTTCTATGTCCAGTATACGAAAATTTTCTACTATGGGGCAACCACTTAGAATATGTTTCTTCACCACATATGGGACATGCTTTGTAGCCTTTAACGTTGCAACCAGATAAGTTTCCATATGCTAGAAAGTCGTTGATTGTCCAGAGAAGAACATATTTGAATGTGAAGTTCTCTTGACGATGTGCATCATATGCTTGAATACCTACCTCCCATAACTCCTTCAAGTCTTCAATTAAAGGTGCAAGATACACATCTATATCATTTCCCGGTTGTTTTGGACCAGATATCAATAATGTCAGCATCATGAATTTTCTCTTCATGCACAACCAAGGAGGAAGGTTGTAAGTTACAAGTATAACAGGCCAACAACTATATTTTGAACTCATCATGCTATGTGGATTGATCCCATCAGCCGCTAAAGCTAATCTAAGATTTCTTGGATCTTTCCCAAATTATGGCCATTTGTTATCCACTAATTTCCAAGCGGGTGCATCAGCTGGATGGCGTAGATACTCATCACGATCTCTATCGGCATGCCAAGTTAGATTCTTAGAGATTTCCTTAGTTCGAAACCATCTTCGAAACCTTGGAATAGGTGGAAAATACCATAATACCTTGGCCGGAACTCCAATCATAGACTTACTATTTTTGCCCTCTTTCCATCTTGACGTTCCACATGTCGGACAATTAATTAAGTCCTTATGATTCATTCTGTAGAGAATGCAATCATTAGGGCAAGCATGAATTTTCTCATAATCTAGCCCTAATGTGCTTAAGCTCTTTTTGGCATCGTACAAAGAAGGCGGCAATTCATTGCGTGGGGGAAGCAATGTTTTCATCGTACTTAGCAAATCACTAAAACCAGTGTCGCTCCAACCATGTTTTGCCTTCAAGTTGTACAATTTAATTGTCGCTGATAATTTGGTAAAATCTGTACAACCGGGATATAGAGCTTTTTGAGCGTCTTCTAGCAACGTCTGAAAATGATTGGGATTATCTTCATAGGCATTGTACGCATCCTGAATCATATCTATGGGCTCTTCAATATTGCAATGTGCATCACTCTTTTCAACTCCATCACTGTCACACGTTGATTTTGTTGATTTTATTCGTTCTCCGTGCCATATCCACTTTTGGTATGTAAGATCCATACCATAGCACGTAAGATGTGCCATCAGGATATTAACGTTTTTCTTAGTAGCGTTGCCACATTTTGCACAAGGACAAGGTATTAAATTAGCATCAACTGAATTTTGCTTAGCAAAATTCAAGAAGGATTCGACACCATCTTCATACTCTTGTGATAATCTATTCGCTGACATCCATTTTTTGTCCATAGTTTGTCACTGTCATAATTCACGTGTTATATAATAATTAAAAAAAAGCTATTGGAAAGACATATATAAAAGATGGATGTCATCTATTATTGTTTAATTTTAATACCGACCAAAAGCTATTGGAAAGACATATATAAATAGAGTATACCTACAGAAACAAGAATGATCAGTGCAAAAACACTAATAAACATGGATGAGGAATTTCATCATTGCCAGGTTAATAGTAGCAGGTGCAACATAACAACACTTGCTTCCCCAGTAATAAAAGAAAAATGAAAATTCAAAGGTTTAAATGATGCAAAACCTGCAAGGTAGAGACAGTTCCACGAAGTCACCAACACATTGTCAAACTTAATATCGCCAGCAATAGATTAAGATCTGCTAATGAAGATTTAAAGTGCTCAGTTCAATATGACATGTGACTCTGTTTCACAGCATAAAGCAACAAGATATAGTAAGCAATAAATACTTTCCTGCTTTCCTGCTAATGGATGCCAAAGCAAATGGGATGCTGTAAGTTACCTAATCAAGAACAAAGGAGATAAAAATATGAGTAAAGACACCAAACTATTTAATCTTTTCACCATTTTTTGTTCTGTCAACCATTCAAGAATAACAACACGTTTATTAATTGAAAGTTTATCTTATCAATATATATAACAGCACGTTTATTAACAAAAAAAAAACTAAAATAAAAAAAGAAGGATCGCTCTAATAATGATTTTCTAAAGGAATAAACACATACTAATCAATAAAATGGCTCTCCCACCCACCTCAGTGAAGTCTTTTCTCAATATTTCAATGCACTTTTTACCAAAGTCAACAACTCAATTAGCAAAGCAATATCTATTCCATACCAGAAAACACAAGTCAATAAAATCTTGCCAACTCATGAGATATATGCCAAACTAGAGATATGCTTGCTGAGCCAAGTTCTAAATTATAATAAATAAGACCTAATTATGATGCCATATATGACCTCAAGTCTTCTTTCTCATAATAATGTTAAAATAGTGCCAAAACTGCAATTATTGCTATTTATATCAAAAGAGACTCCAACCTCAAAGGAAAGAAAGAGAAGGAGAGAGTGAAAGAACATCGCATACCAAAATTTTAGTATGTCTCCGTCAATCACTTGGTAGTAGAATAACTAGTCAACAAATCATTAGGACATGGAGATGATGAATCCCACATGAGTAAAATGTTAGATTTGTGTTATTTTGGTAGGGAGTTGAGGTCTGCAAACTAAGCTTAATTCTCCCAAGACTGTTAACATATACCAACCAGGACAATCCTGTATATTCCCACCTCCATCCCCCCAAGTGTGTGTTTTTAGTTAAATGTCCATTCTAACTTTATATGGCTTTACTACTGAACGAATATCAAAGCTGAAGCTATATTTACCACCATAAGAAGCATAGGGCTCCTAACTACAGCTTGCATCTACTAACGTGCAGATCCTCAAACAATTTATTTCCTTCTAAGGAAAGAGTATGATTTTCCATGAATTAGCTTACTGGTTATTAACATAGGCTTCATAGCTATGTCTAGTTTATAGTTATGACTATCTCTTCTCAACCAAAATCATCCTTCAGCCATCAAATAAAGGTCCAGGAAACAAATTCTTGATAATAGAAATCATTAAACCTTAGCTCAAGATGCAATATTAGAAGCACTTAAGGGGTGAATTCAGTTCCAAATTTCAAAGTAAATCACAATACAAAGTCAGATCATTAGACAAATTTTGTCTTCATGCTAATTCTCCCATATAAGTTAGTACCATATTACATTTGTGATTTCTCTAATTGCCTTTCTCATCATGTTGTATAAATCTTCAGTATCCTAATCAAAGTATTGCAGAAATTAGCAACATTTCACCACAGGGAAACTCTCCAGTAGTTAGCAGTACAGCCTCAATACAAGTATAAAATAGTTTAGCATAATTCTTGAAAAAACTAATGTAATATTACATTTACCTGGAAAAATTATAATGTAATATATCATCTGCCAAGTGCTGACTTTATGCAAAATGAAGGAACTCTCAATGAATTGATTGCCACTAAGCATGGGAAAATCGTATAATCCTTCAATTGCATATTGTTGCATAATATTGCACCTCATTTAAACTCTACAATCACTTTCATGCAATTATGAACCATTTTGTGAACATGCAATTATAATACAATAAATTAGCATTAACTTTCACAATCTTTATGCAAATGTTTCTTTGATGAGTCTACTCTTAAGTTTTTTTCAACGACTTGTCGTTTCATGGACCACATGATTGCTCTTACTAAGGCATTGAAGGTCTTTTCCGATCAACAAATGAATGATGAGATCAGTAAATATTTCACGAAAGTAATTCCTAGGTATAAAGCTTTTTAGAGAATGAGGGAAAGATTGATGTCTCCATTTTCCAGAAGTTCCAAACCAGAAAGCCTTGAATCCAGCAAAACCAATTCATGTAAAGTTATGATTAAAAATGATAGAGCCAATTTACATTGGATAATGGGAATCTGAAGTCCAGTATCATTTGATTACCTTGTCTGAACTAAACTTAAGCAAATAAAAAGGGATCTGAATAGAGCCCCAATTCCACATGTAGAGCAAAATTCTGCAATCTAATATATGCCATATGTCATAAACTTGATAGGCTTAATACCTCAAATTGCTATCCATCAACAACAAATACGTCCAAGGAGTATCCATTAGTTGTAGAAAAAACATGAGCTTCGCGGATATTTAGTCCAACATCAGAGAGCAAAGCAGATAGCTGCAAAATAAATGTGACTAAATTTTAGTTGGAGAGAAAATTTAATATGACAACAAACAACAATGAATATCAAACGAGAGAGGAAAACAATTAGTAAAGAGAAGGAAACAATGGACATGAGATTAAATTACGCATGCTTCAGGACAAGATAAAAAACCTAGTGGAAAAGCATTTCTGATGCTGCATGTTTGTTTTGCGAAACAGTTAGACCACCATTTTAATATAGTGAACATTTACCATTGCCCGGAACATGTAAATTAGTAAAAGGCATAACAGAGCATTGTCAATCATTTTTAAAAATTCAGATTGCAAAACTGAAACGTATGTGTGCGCGTTAATGATGGTCCAAATAGAGCACAAAATTAAGCAACTGTCTTACAAAATCGAGCATAAGACAAAAAGTGACAGATCGAGATGGAGTTGGAGTTGTGGAGTTGCAATGCCACTAATACTACTAATAGGCAGTACTGTGAAACCTGTTAATGGTAGAGGCGTTCAAAATGGTAAGCAGGAAAGGGTTGGTAGTGCACCTAGGAGTCTTGAACTGGCTCAATGCAGCTCCATTTGCAATGAACCCTTCTCCACAATGCATAAGTCCAAAGGATAGGAGTTCATATTACCATAAGAGGCTTGAGACAATGGCTTCAGGTCTATTACAATTTTGATGGAGAGGCGGTGCTAGAAGACGCCGCATGCCATGGAGGTAGATGACGGGATGACGGGATGCAGTCGGCGGTTAGATAGCAGCTGGATTTGGGACAACAAAAGAATTAGGGCATAGAGAATATAAGGCATAGGGCATAAAGAATATAGCGGGATAACATTTCTTGAAAATTTAAACTAATACAAGTATTATTTTTATTTCCCAATACAAATAGTTAACAATATTTTAGTGTAATTTCATATCAGTTTTAAAAAGTGTTATGTATATTCTATTATTAATAACACTCTTTATAACAGTTTTCATAACAGTATTACGAAACTGTTATATATAATACATATTATACATAACAGTTTATAATAAAGTGTTAGTAAGTGTTATGAAAAGTACACAAACATAACAGTTTATCGTAAAACTGTTATAAAAAAAATAAAAAGACGCACATACATAACGGATCGTAAAAAAACCGTTATCTATGCCCATTTTTCTAGTAGTGGTCATTGATAGAAATCAAGACTTTGCGATGTAAGAGACAGACTTCTTGAAGTCTATTTTTTTTTTCATAGTATGAATTCCTTCACTTAGATCACCTATTATATGATTTTGCGGGTGTTTTTTCAAAGTTATGTGCCCGTCTTTTGTTGAAATTGATGTTGTTTCATAAGAATTATTGACTTCATTGGGTGTGCTCATGTTATGTCCTTGTTGTTCTGAAACTAAATGTGATTCCTGCATTTCAGCTTCTTCAAGAGCCCGCTGAGTGTTACAAGAGTAATCAAAGGTGACATTGATTGACTCCACAACTATTCTAGTAACTTTATTGTATAGTCTGAAGGCTCGATTATTTTTGGAGTATCCTAGGAAAATTCATTTAATTCCTTTGTCATGAAGCTTGCTCTTTATCAGGTTTTGTAAAAAGCAGTATGAGTTTTGGGCCTGAGCTAAACTCGGTTGCTTATATAATAAGTCGTATTGAAGGCTTTTACCGAGAAATAATTTGTAATATCCTTGGTTTTCACCATCGTTCTTGCCATCTTTTAAGGGTCTATTGTTTCTTGCCATAATTTGGCTCCTTTTAAGTTGCAGTAGTCTTCAAGATCATTGTTATTAAATTCTCTTCCTGATCACTAAGGATTGTTTTTACTGGGTATTCTTTCTCTACCTCAAGCCTTTTGCATAAAATACTTAATAAGTAAAACATTTATGACATTTCATTAAAGAACTTGACCTACGTATATTTTGAATAATCGTCAACACATACTAGCACATACATGTAACGCCCCATTTTTTTTAAATTTAAAGTACTATTTTCTCAACCATAAAAATAATTTCTTAAATCACATGAACAAAATATTTCAAAATAACAATAACACAAAAGCTTTAAAAAGTGTATTAGTCTTAAATGGAAACATCAACCAAATCTTCTAAAACAAATCTAACGGGAATATGTTAACAAAAAAATAGAATAAAATAAAACTTAATAGAAGTGAAATGAAACAATGTCATACTACTGTCACTATGTCACTGTCCGATTCCTTAGCTTGAAAACTATAATATGATAAAGCGGTGAGTATATTTGTTCTGACCTAAAATGTGTACACTCTTAAGTTCTCGTAAATATACGAGGTCAATTGCACGTGTCAAGTTAATCCCTGTTGAATCTCAACGAAAATCTTAACATGACGATTCTAATCCTAAGTGTTATCAAGAATAAATAAATAGAAATCCTAAACACTCTAATCAAATATAAGCTAGAGAAATAAGAAATAAAAGAAAAGAACAAAAATAATAAAAATGTGAGATTCCGGATTTAAAGGTCTAGAGTTAAGAAAATCTATAATCAATTAAATCATGCTCTAAATTCATGCTATTGTTCGTTCATTAAGGGATTCTAAATATTTAGTCTAATTACTTACTTACGTATTCTTAATTAGACAATAATCACGATTCACGTATTTGATTACTCTAAGAAGAATTCCTCAATTAAGAACAATGATTCGTAATTAATAAACGATTTCCTAGATTCTCTTAATCACTAACTGTCGTGTTTGATAATTAAGCCGCAATTCTAACTTACGTATTCGAATCACACAATAGAAAAATAATAAATTGTTGGGAACCCCACAATATTTAGTTTTGATGATGTTCTCTCGAAACACACATAGATTTTATTCTGTTTGCTAAGTCTTAATCTGTTATAAACTGTACCAGATCACTAATGTGTAAAGTGAATCTGATAGAGAACATGATCCTAGAGAGTAAACCTTTTTCATTTACTTGCATCCTATCTGTTGTTATGAAATCTTCTGTTATTAGAGCATGTGAAGAATTCTCTATCCAAGGATATAGAGAGTGGAGTTTTAGAATCAAGATGTGTCTAAAAGCTCATCACTGTCTGATGTGGAAAGTGATAGAGGAAGGACCATTAGTGATTCAAGAAGGAAAGACTCGCATTACAGAAACGGGTGCAGTCAAAGAGATCGTGCTCAAGGATCCCAGAACATACACATCAGAAGAACGGCGTGAAGCAAATTTAGATGACTTTGCCAAAGGAATTATCTCCAGTACTATTAAAGGAGTTTATCTGGCCAAGATCCAAGATCTGGATACTGCCTAAGAAATGTGGGAAACACTGCGAGAACTCAGCTTAGGCTCAGAAGCTATGATCGAGAACAAGTTGTCCCTGGCGTGCAACAAGTTCGATGAATTCAAGATGAAGCCTGGTGAAACCATTGAGCGTATGAAGAATATATTCATCGAGGTGTTACTTGAGGTCTCTGCTTTCAACAAGAACAAGTACACACAGAGAGAGAAGAATCTCAAAATTCTCAGAGCGTTGCCACCAAGCTGGGAGATATATTCTGCAATGCAACCACTACGTGTTAATTTCAACGATCTGTCTGTTGAAGCACTATTTGATCATCTGGCTGTACAAGAATGTGACATCAGAAGGATTCATGGACCAGATCACTCTTCAAGAAAGAAGAACGAAAATAGTTCGAAGAAAGAAAAAGAAATAGCCTTCAAAGCAAAGTGCGTATCAGATGAACCTGTTGTACCTGCTGCATCAAAAGAAAGGGGTTATGACAAACTGCTCAAGGAATTCGCAATGATTACTAAGAGAATGGATAAAATGGAAATCAGATCGAGAAAATACCGTAGATTCTACAAAGACAACAAGAGTAGATATCAGAAGAATAGAGAACCAGATCAATTTGATAGCAAAGACGAATCAAAAAGTAATGGTAAAATATCTAACTCTACTGACTATACATGCTTTGGATGTGGCAGATCTGGTCATTTCAAAACAGACTGTCCTGATTTATCAAAAAGTCAAAGAGAAGAACTAAGAGCTAAGAGAGATCGAAAGCTTAAAGCTCAATGCAAAGCAATGTTGGCAAAAGAAGACTCCAGCAGCTCAAGTTACCTATCTGATAGCTCTTCAGAAAACAATGAGGCATTCTATGCACAAGACAGAGAAGAAGATTGGGATGAATGCTACATGGGATTAGAAAATGGACTCAACCAGATCGAGGTAAACTCTCATATATCTATGTCTTCAAATAAACCTGCCTATGATTCAGGAAATGAGGATGAACCAGAAGTCTCATGGGAGGAGATCAATGAGATGTTCAAAAGTTATACAAGTATAAAGAAGTTATTCTCTGAAGTCATAAAAGAGAATGATAAGCTTAATGAAACAGTGAGAATATTGAGTGAAGGAAACACCAAATTCTCTGGTCAAGTTAACGATTTGGGAGAACAGATCAAGTCCAAAGATGCAGAGATATATTCACTCAATTCCAAGGTGAAGGACGTGATCAACAGAAAAAGATGTAGCTGAAGAAAAACTGAAGAAAACCATGGAGAACATGAGAAAGATCAACAAAAGTGAAGAACGCGCTGGTATGATCATGGACATGCAACAAAGAGGAACAACTCGTCTAGGATACACTGGAAAAACAAGTGAGACCAAATTTGTTGCTGAAAGGAAGAACATACCAGATCAAGTCAAAGATCTCAAGAACAAGAAGAATCAACCCCAGAAGATGATGATGAAAGAAGTTGGAGATAAGATATATTATCAAATGAAAGGTCAACCTGCTCGCTATGAAAAGACAAAGAGAGATCAGAAATAGAAGGTATCTACCGGATCATCAAAGAAGAAGAAGATTAACTGGGATAATATTGAGAGAAACCATCCATCTGTTTACAAAGCTATATCAAGAACAGATGAAGTTGGAAGACAAATTACATGCTATATTTGTGTTCCTAACACCAAGTTAATCTAGGTTCCTAAGGGAACATTTTCTACTAACCAAGCACCCACTCGTTGAAAGGGTAGCTAAATCTCCATAATTGCAGGATAGAAGAACTGCAAGAAGAAGTAAAGTAGTAAAGGGAACAATCTAGATTATTGATAGTGGCTATAAAAAGCATATGACATGTGACAAGAACGCTCTATCAGATTATATGGAAAGAGAAGGACCACATGTAACCTTTGGATGTAACTCAAAAGGTTATACCAGAGGATATGGTAATATCAAGATTGGCAAGACCACCATCACCAATGTATCTTATGTTGAGGGTCTTAGTCATAATCTGTTTTCAGTTAGCCAATTCTGTGCTAATGGAAATCAGATTATTTTTTATGCTAACAACTATTTTGTGAAAAATAAGGAAGGAGATGAAACTTTTCTTACCGAAAAATTATAAGACAAATTGTATATTGTGCAGTGGACTAACCAGATCGAGATATGTCTAATTACCAAGACAATCTCTGAGACAAGCTGGTTGTGGCACAAGTGACTAAGTCATCTCAATTTCAAGTCAATCAACAAGAATGCAAGAGACAAGCTAGTCGAAGGATTACCAGACCAAGTGTACGACAAAGATCATATTTGTGAGGCATGCCAAGCTGGGAAGCAGACTAGATCATCATTTTCCAGCAAAGCAGCTCACTCATCTATCAGAAACTTAGAGTTACTTCATTTAGACTTATTTGACCTAGTTAAGCCATTAAGTATAAATGGAAGGCAGTACACTCTGGTCATTATCGATGATTACTCAAGATTCACTTGGGTCATGTTGGGAACCCTAAGTAACTTAGTTTTGATGATGGTCTTTCGAAACACACTTAGTTTTCTTAGAGTTTAAACTGTTCTACATGTTAAACAAATCACTAGATATAAAGTGTACTCTGTTATGGAACAGATTAAGAGATGACTTGAAATGTAAAGGAAATATCCCTATAGAAGTCAATCTCAACTTAGTATAGGATGAAGGTCAAGATTTCACGCCAAAAGGAATCGATCTGCTGTAATAGACAGAGACCAGATCGATGCCTTCAGCGAGGAACCAGAACGATTGAGTCATCAATCCACCAGCTGTCATCATCCTACACATCATATGTTCTTGCCACGTCAAGATTAAAAGTCCATCCAACTGGGATTGGAAAGAAGATCTTCGGCTAACACATAGAAGGAAAGAGACCGTTAGCAATCTGCTTTCCATAACTCAAAGATTGAGTCAACCTTTCCTATATGGCAAGAACAGATATGATGGAAACCATTGATTGGCAATATACCATCTATCTCACGCCAATCAACAACGGCTAGAATTTCAAATTCAATGCCTATTTAATTGAAGTTAGAGATCTGGAGAAACGTGTAGAATGCACGCGAGCTATACTGTTGTCATACTTTCAAGCAATCAATCTGCTATCCAGACTTAGAGCTTCAACACTCTGTGATTCTACATCACACCAACCACCTCGATTCAAGTCTGTCTTATCGAGAGAAAGGAGATCACCCTGCTAGCTAGTAGTTTTCTAGTGGTAACGTAGAGGTAATCTGTTGTAAAGGGACATGACCCTTAATTCGTGCATAAGTATCTCTCTAGTTTTGATTGATACTTGTGACTCGTTCTCCACGAGTATAAAGAAGCAGAGTATCCTAGTAGTGGATAATCTGGTCTAGTTTTGACCAGATCGTGGACGTAGGGTTTTCCCGAACCACGTTAAACAACTGTGTGCTTTACATTTCTGCATATTTAATTTCTGTTGTTTATTATTCTAATCTTCCACACTAGCATTCGATCTGCATTTCAATCAATCTCCTTAACAATCTGGATAATTCCTAAGGTTTTTCTAAACAAGAGCAATCACTAATCCACCATTATTCCGCACTCACTCAACACTCAGAAAGTAATAAGATCACTCTTATTATTAGCTAAGTGTTTTCACTAAGAGAGTAATCTGTTTGGACTAAAACTGCTATCGATCTGCACATCGATCTGTCTAGTCATCTATCGAGCAATTTCTTATACAGAATAGCTTAAACTCTCGCATAACTTGTCAAGTAAACTGAAAAGTTTGTATTTGGTGTATTCCCCCCCCGCATACACCAAACCTTGCTCTTTCGGGACCAACAAGTCATCTTTCTGTTCATGAATAAGGAAACATTGGAGAAGCTGCCAAATTTTCTCAACAAGATCACCAAGCAAAAGGAAACCTCTGTTGTAACAATCAGAACAGATTGTGGAACAGAGTTTCTAAACTAGAAAATTGAGGAATATAGCAACCAGATGGGTATCACACACCAGACATCTGCAGCAAGAACACCTCAACAGAATGGAGTAGTTGAGAGAAGGAACAGATCATTGAAAGAAGCAGCCCGCACCATGTTTAATGCAACCAGATTACCAAAGAATTTTTGGGCAGAAGCCATTTACACGACCTGTTATACACAAAACAGATCGATAATAACTCTCAGACTTGGGAAGACACCATACGAGATTTGGAACAACAGAATGTCCAGGATATAGTATTTTCGTACTTTCGGTTGTACGTGTTACTTTCATAATAATGGAAAATCTCATTTGAAAACCTTTGATAGCAAAACCGACCCATGGATATTCTTAGGATATTTTGATGTTAGTAAAGCTTATAGGGTTTACAATAAGAAGACTCATGTTGTGGAAGTAACACCCCATATTGTATTTGATGAAGCTAGTCTTGAATACAGTGAAGCAGGTGATGAACATATTCACAACCAGATCAACACTAGAAGACCAGAAGGGATTCTATTTGAAGATATTTTGATCTGGAACTCAACAGAAGGGGATGAAATTGATGTTCAACCTATTGCTGAGACCAGCACACAGCAAGGGGGAACATATCATATCAATCTGGATAAAACTAGATCAACACCAGAAGATGGTGAACAAGTGGAAGCAGATGATACTGAATCTTCTCAGAATCAAACTGAAGAGTCCAGAGACGTTAACAGTTGGAACAACAATTAAGAGATTGAAGCTGAAGAACCAGAAGATGAAAACCCTTTCCAAGCAACTTCAACAGCATACCCTGAATTTGAGGAACCAACAGAAGAGCCAGAACCTGAGATATAAGAAGAAGAGAAGTCCAGCAGAAGAAGATGGATACAAGAACACCATCCTCCAGAACAGATTGTTGGGAACCCATCAGATCGTTTGAAGACCAGAAGAATGCATGGAAAGAGTGCATTACTAAGTTGCTACTTATCTCGTGTTGAACCATCTGATGCATATGAAGTACTACAAGATGTAAACTGGGTTATTACTATGCAAGAAGAACTCAATGAGTTTAAAAGAAATTAAGTCTGGTATCTTGTAGACAGACCAAGACACCAGGGAGTGATAGGTGTCAAATGGGTGTTTAAGAACAAACTAGATGAGAATGGTGAGGTTGTCAGAAACAAAGCCAGATTAGTTGGAAAATGATACAATCAACAAGAAGGCATTGATTTCGATGAGACATTCGCACCAGTTGCCAGATTGGAAGCAATCAGACTGTTCCTAGCATATGCAGCATACAAGAGGTTCAAGGTGTATCAGATGGATGTCAAGAGTGCATTTTTGAATGGTATACTTGAAGAAGAAGTGTATGTTGAACAACCACCTGGTTTTGAAGAAGGCAATCCAGACCAGAAGGTGTACAAATTAGCTAAAGCTGTTTATGGATTAAAACAAGCACCCATAGCGTGCTATGAAACATTATCGACGTTCCTACTTGAGTCAGGATTCAGAAGAGGTTCTGTTGACAAGACATTGTTCATAATCAAAGTCAAAGAATATATCATTTTTGTCCAGATATACGTTGATGGCATCATATTTGGATCTCAATTTGTTTATTTATGTGATAAGTTTGCTGAACTAATGAAAAATAAGTATCAAATGTCCATTTCTAGGTTTGCAGGTGAAGCAGCTACCATGTTAGGTATTTTATATTGATGTTTATTATGTTAAACCTAACATGTGTGTTTTTGTGTTCTTCACAGGATGGTTGTTGACCTAGCTCAATGCTCAACATAACAGCTGACACTGACTCAGCATTACAGCTTGACAGCCACGTGGACATTTGACTTGGTATGCTTGAAGAATGCATGAAGACTGGAGAAGAACAAGTCATGGTAGGCCGTTGAGAACTTTACGCCCAGTGGAAATCTGTTTCCACAAATATCGGAGTCAACAAACAGTCTGAAGCAGTTTCCACAATTTCAGGCGGATCTTGCGGAGCACGACAACAGTTGCGAGAATTTGGGATGCATGGGCCGGCAGTTACAAGTTTCTAGAAACCAAGCCCATGAACTCTCTCTATAAATACTAGTTATAGTTTTCAGTTATAGAGAGAGTTTTTTACAGATTAAATTCGTAGTTTAGTGTTTGTGAGGGTCCTCGAATCCATTCGGTTGTTGCTAGCAGTCGCATGTTACCTCAACATCAATCTGTACCAGATGGATGTGAATGCAGCATTTCTTAATGGTGAGTTAAAGGAGGAGGTGTACATGGAACAACCAAAAGGCTTTGAGGACCCTCACAAACCGGACCATATTTTCCAATTGAAGAAAGCTCTATATGGGCTCAAACAAGCACCACGAGCTTGGTATCAGCATCTCACAAATTTCCTTCTCACGTACGGGTTTGTGAGAGGTGCTGCTGACTGGACATTGTTTATAAAAAGGGAAGATCAACACATCCTTATTACTCAAATTTATGTTGATGATATGATTGTTGGTTCTATATCACGTAACATGTTAACTGATTTTTCAGGTGCAATGTCTACCAAGTTTGAGATGAGCATGGTGGGCGAGCTCACATACTTTCTTGGACTACAGGTTAAACAAGGACAAGATGTCATCTTTATCTCTCAAAGAAAATACGCCAAGGAGATGATAAAGAGATTTAACCTTGAAGGTACGAAGCACATGAAGACTCCTATGGGCTCTACAGAAAAGCTAACTAAAGATGATGCTGGAGAAGATGTTGACCCAACACTCTACAGATCAATGATAGGGAGCCTGTTGTACCTAACAGCCACTCGTCTAGATTTGATGTTCAGCGTATGTGTGTGTGCCAGGTATCAAGCTAAACCTAAAGCCTCTCATCTCAAAGCTGTTAAACGAATCATCAGGTATGTTGCTGGAACTATAGACCTAGGCATATTATTCTCTAAACACATGAATATGAGCTTGGTAGGTTTTAGTGATTCGGACTGGGCTGGAGATGTTGATGATCGGAAAAGTACGAGTGGATGATGTTTTTATCTCAGAAACAACATTGTGTCATGGCACAGTCGAAAGCAAAATTGTGTTTCCTTATCCACTGCTGAGTGTGAACATGTTGCCACAGGCAGCTGTTGTACACAATTGCTGTGGCTTAAGCAAATGCTTAGTGATTATGGCCTAGACAACAATGACCTAGTTGTGTACTGTGACAACATGAGCGCCATAAAGATTTCCAAAAATCCTGTTCAGCACTCAAGAACAAAGCACATTGACATAAGACACCATTTCATTAGAGAGTTAGTGGAACAGGAGGTTATCAAGCCTGAGTATGTGAAAACGGAGAACCAAGTTGCTGACATCTTTACAAAACCCTTAGATCATGAGAGATTCGTATTTTTACGGAAATCTCTTGGTCTTTGCTTTTTTCACTAAAATGTGTGTTGTGCTACACCCCCATATCCATATTATGTCATCTATATCAAGGGTGTAGTTTGTTATGTCTAACTTGCTGGTATATTTTAGTCAACATATTCTATGTTCTGAAACCTGGCATTTATCTATATGTTTTGTATGTAACTGTGTGGTAAACAATCCAAGTAGTTTGGGGGGCACGGCGCTCGCTACGACGATGCTACCTTACAAAAGGATTGCAACTGCGACTGCTTTCGAGGGTGAAAGGCTAGGGGCACGGCGTTCGCTGCGACGATGCACTCTACACTCACTAACCCTTGAATTCTTGTAGTTATGCACATATTTTTCTCTATTTAAGCCAGGTGGATGTTGCAACAAACGTTGACACAACAGAGGAAGTTGGACTGGTTGTTCTCATCATTTTGTTCTCTAAAACGTTTTTCGTGAATGTCAGCAATCCTGTGTTTTTGTTTTCGCATAATCAGGTGTGTTCCCCTCAATATCCGTATCTCTCTTGTGGTAGTGGGTTATAACTGTCAAGTAGCGTGTTTTTTTGGGGTTTGTCAGGGTGGAAATGAAATGGCAAAGCTTCTTTTTGACTTCAACCGTCGCCAGTCTGTTTGCCATCATTTCCTTTTTTTTGTCACACCAAAACCCTAGAAACCCCTTATCCTCTCTCTTCGATATCCGCACGTCTCCCAAGACTGATACATTTTCTGGAATCCTAAATAAAACAAAAACATATCGTCTCCTTCCTTCCAAAAACCTCTTCCAAAAACCCTCAAATTCTCTCTCGTTTTCTCTTCCCGCTCACAAAAATGACTTCTCCTCAAACTCCGGACATCGCGACCCTTCTCCAAGCGTTACTTGCAGCAAACCCTAGTATTCTTCAAATGATTCAGTCCACCGCGGCCGCTCCACCACCGGTTGCTGCTTCTCAAATCCCATTTGCCATTCCACCGGCTGCCACTGAAGAATCTCCCGCTCCATTAGTACCCCCGACTGCTCCCACTCCAGTCGAGGTTCTTCCTGCTACTGCACCGGTACTGGAAGCGGCGGTCGCTGTTCCTCTAGTAGAGGAAACCCCTCCACCGGTTACTACAGTGGCCGTAGTTGAGCTGATACAGAGGTCACCTGTGTTCCGTTCGTCCTCGCCACCCGTCGCTCTCACATGCAAACCTGCTACAAGGGGTTCTCGGCTATCAAGTATGGCCAAGAAATTTAAAGGACCCACACCCATTGTTGTTCTTCAGGACGACAGTGAGGATGAGGTGTCATCTGCTCCAAAACGGCAGTGCCTCCTTCCGCCGAGCGACGTTCAGATGGAGCCCACTTCCTCGACCACCAAGGGAAAATCAGAGGCCCACGTCTCGGAGCTCTCAGAGGGGCCCAATTCCCCTTTGGACGCGGAACAGGCGCTCAGCCTTCAGTTTTATGACGAGCCTGCTGCCGTGAAGTGGAAACGTCTCCGAAATCTTCCCTGTGTAAGCGAGCGAACGGTGGAGGAGACCAGCTTCGAGGATCATAATCTGCTTGCGTTCTTCCGTACACGAGGACTTCTGGGTACAGTTTTCAACATCCCTCCTTTTGTCAAGAATGTGGTACGCCATTTTTACTACAACTTGCATTCTACTTTCGGTGATCGCGCTTCGGCTAAGTTTGGGAAAGTTTATCTGTATAACTCCATCTTTGATTTTACGGCGGATGCCATTACTCTTGCTCTTGGGTTGCCAAATGTTGAGGGGGAGAGTGTTTCTGATTTGGATACAGTTGCCAAGGTTATTACTGGCGGCAAAAGGTCTAAATGGGTCCAGCCTATGAAGACCTCGTTGTTGTCGCATCTTTACTCGGTCCTTCACAAGGTCCTGACATACAACTGGATTGTGTCTTCAAACTCCACTATTGTCACACAACAACATGGAGTGTTGTTGTATCTTGTGGGGCTAAACAAACCGTACAACTTGGGGTGCATTGTATTCGATCAACTTACTGCTCTCTCTACCAAATCTCATATTTCGTCTATGCCATTTCCCTCTCTCATTTGCAGGGTACTTGCTCATCAAGGTTTTTCGTCTGTGGCCCGGAGCCATGATGCTGAACCTGCCCCTCTCTACACCATCCACCCTTCTCTTTTTAACAAGAGCAAGGTGGCTGACCTCTCTTGGCGTAATCCTGATGCTCCTGTCCCTGCGAGCTCTGGTATCCACCTGTCCCCTCAAGCTGTCCAGCAGTTGATCAGTGCGCTGTCTACCCTTGCTGCACTGGTCCCGTCTCTCCAGGCCTGCCTTCGTTCACAACAAGGGGGAGACCGAGCTGACGCAGAAGGTGGTGAACCTGCTGAAGCAGCAGAAGGCGCCGATGCTGAGGAGGAAGATGAAGGCGCTGATGCTGAGGAGGTTGGTGATGATGAAGAAGAAGCAGTGGATGATGACAACGAGAGACTGTGAAGGGAAGACCATGTGATGTGGTCGAAAAATAATTTATTTTTTTGTGGTGATGTGGGAATCAAAACAATTTACTTTTTTTTTTACTTTTTTATGTGTTTGTGTGATGGATGATGATACATTTGGCCTTCGTATGTTTTGTTGCTCTATTTACCTGCTAATAGGATGGATGATGCTATGTGTTGTGACAGTGATAATGTTGCTATAATATTGCTTTATTGTCAGTATTGCTGTTTTGTGTCCAACACTGTTTTGCAGGAATAAGACCATCTAGGGGGAGCTCTCGTACAAGAAAGGGTTTTGTGAAGAAGACACAAAAATAGGGTGAGTTTGTTAAGTATTTTATATGGATGTTTATTATGTTAAACCTAACATGTGTGTTTTTATGTTCTTCACAGGATGGTTGTTGACCTAGCTCAATGCTCAACATAACAGCTGACGCTGACTCAGCGTTACAGCTTGACAGCCACGTGGACATTTGACTTGGTATGCTTGAAGAATGCACGAAGACTGGAGAAGACCAAGTCATGGTAGGCCGTTGAGAACTTTACGCCCAGTGGAAATCTGTTTCCACAAATATCGGAGTCAACAAACAGTCTGAAGCAGTTTCCACAATTCCAGGCGGATCTTGCGGAGCACGACAACAGTTGCGAGAATTGGGGATGCATGGGCCGACAGTTACAAGTTTCTAGAAACTAAGCCCATGAACTCTCTCTATAAATACTAGTTATAGTTTTCAGTTAGAGAGAGAGTTTTTTACAGATTAAATTCATAGTTTAGTGTGTGTGATCTTTAGTCTTTTAAGATCATACGTTTTAGTGTTTTTGTAAGAAGTGTTGGTGTTGTTGTGGTACTAAACATTGTAAACAGCACAACACTTATTTTGATTATTCTTTTTGGCCGTAAGGCTGCCGTGTAGGTTGTTCGTTAACACAACCTACGCAAAAATTATCCTGTGTCCTCTTATTTAGCTTCCGCAACATTGACTTAGAGTGGTTGATACACTTTCATACCAGATGATATATTTGTTAATAAAGCAATGTATATTAATGATCTGATCACCAAATTTGGAGTCAAAGATAGCAAACCTGTCAAGATTCCAATACAGACCAACGAGAAGATAGATCCAGACCCAGAAGGGAAACCAACAAATATAACTCAATATAGGGGTGTCATTGGTTCTTTATTATACTTAACTGCAAGTCGACCTGACATTACTTTTACAGTTGGAGTATGTGCTAGATACCAGGCCAACTCCAAGGAGTCCCATATGGAAGCAACCAAGAAGATACTAAACTATCTTAAAGGAACAACACATATTGGACTATAGTATCCATGTGAGGACAACTTTTAGTTAACAGGCTATTCTGATTCAGATTATACTGGATGCAAACTGGACAGAAAGTCTACTTCTGGAACATGCCAGTTTCTTGGAAACAAGTTAATCTCTTGATTTTCAAAGAAACAAACATCTGTGTCCACATTAACAACTGAGGCAGAATATATGGCCGCTGGAAGCTGTTGTGCATAAATATTTTTTGATAGTTCAAGTGTTATTGCTATTACGTAGAATCCAGTACTCCACACAAGATGCAAGCATGTTGATGTGAGACATCACTTCATCAGAGATCATGTAGAAAGAAAAAATATCCAGATGGAGAAGATACACACAGATATTCAACATGCTGATATATTAACAAAAGCACTACAAGAAGAAAGATTCAAGATACTATGTGGAAAGCTAGGATTGCTAAATCTAGATGAAAGAATCAGATCGATAAAACCAGATCATATAGCAGATTGACATAATTCAGATCACTAACTGTAGCAGTCCATGGAGAACAGAATGAAGTATAACAGATCATTGTTGAGATTGTGAGAACCAGATTGTCAATCAGATCGATAGACAACAGCACGATAAACAGATCACAACTCAGTTCACAAGAACCAGATGGTACCAGATGATGAAAGAAGATGATACTAGATGATACCAGTTGGTAGAGAAAATCAGATGATGTTAAGAATGAAGACTAGACTGACTACTGTGAACACGTGTCAGAACTTGGATAAGGCTAAGCCATGCCATGTGGAAATTAATTTTTCAATAAAGATTACTTAGTCAAGGGGGAACTTGGAAATTAGAAGCGTTTCTCTGACCTAATTACTGCCCTAACTATGGTCTATAAAGTTATTTTCTGACATAGATTTGCTAAATCTTCCATAATTGTGATGATTAGTACAATTTTGGGAACCGTGATCGAGGAAATCCCTACCAAAAGGAAAAAAAGGAAAGTTGCAGTGACTAAGAAGATTTACATGCTCCATCCTACAACCCTAGGATTCAACGCGTGTATCAAACGTGGCACAAGGCGGTAAAGGAAAAGGCTGAAGCGGGAAAACTTTAAAAGGGAGATCTTCATCCAACCTTAAACTTCTTATCGCATTAATCTTAGCTGTTGATTATTTTCTTATATATATGTGTTGTATGTGCATTAAACTGTACACATTCACTTTCAACTCACTGAGCACTCCTTCACATTCTAAGCACTTAAGCATTTTCGGATTTCTTAATCTCTCTCTCAAACTTTTCAAAATCAATACTCTTTTGAACAATGGCACCTCAATCATCTTTGTTTTTGCAACACTTTGCTACGGTTCAAAAATTTCTTTCTCTTGAACCATATGCTGTCTATGATACTCATGGCTTCCGTAAATTGGAAGAAATCTTCGCCATTGTTAAGCGTTGCAAATGTTTTACACAGTTTTTCAGTTTATTAACTATTGCATATGTTCCTATAGAAATTTTACTGTGAGATTTGGATTCTGGAAACATGTTTCACTTTATGTTTTGATATTGTCTTGATACATATTGATTTCTGGATTACTAATCTTATATCTGTGTTCTTCATATTCATTTGTAACTCTGCGCTATGAGATATATGTTGCTAATATGACTGGTGATTATATGGTATTCACTACTGTATTTCTATACTATGTAGGATTCCATAACATAGTCACATCTCATCCAAATATGTATTTGGTCAAACAAGCTGCTACCTTCTATCTTACGTGGAATGACAGAAGGATGGCCATGAGGCAAATGTGCTAATGTCCATTGGTGATAGGACCAACAATACTACTTATGATGTTATCGCCATGATCAACCAAGCATACCGCCTAAAGGATGAGGGGATGACACTGGATGAGATAACCACATAATAGCTTCAAGAAGCAGTGGAGAAAGTAATGGTGATACCAATATCATATACTGAGATAATGTTTCAGAGGGCACTACTCCAACCAGGCTACAAACTGGTTTTTGAGTTTGTCCAACGTATTTTTATGACTCACAGCGGGTCATATGATCAGGTAACCCCGGAGAAATTCATAATCTTGACTGCCGTAGTCTTAAACTTGAAGGTCAACTGGAGGAGATCCTTTTTAACCTGCTGGCAAAGGAAGCAAGACTCGTGAAAGAGACCAAAGACAACAAAGGGCATACTGTATCTATGGAAGTTAGAAGGAATCTGTGGCATTCCACCAAGATCAGGTTTTTGGTGGAAAAGTTTTTCAAACAACAGGTATGGGAACATGCTGTGGAGTTCAACTCTAGGTTCACAATCTCTAAGGGTCAACATTAGATCGAGATGTCCTTGGGAATCGCTCCAGCCCTATTCAACAAAGTTAATGATGAAGTGCATCTTGCTGCACTACTGTAGATGGGTAGCTCAAATCCCATCTGGGTGCCACCTACTAGAGCAACTGAGAAACAGAAAGAGAAGGTACCAAAGGAGAAGGTACATAAAGAAAAAGCCCAGCGCAAGCCACCTACCAAGATGGCAAGTTCTATAGATACAGATACATCTACCACAACTCACCAACCCAAACAAAAGAGGAGATGGTTGAGGAAGGTACACGAGTCACCACCACCTACTGAAGAGGCACAACCAGAGACTGCCACACACCAACCAAAACAAGACATACAACAACAAGCTGAGGAAGCTTATCAACCAGAAAGCTCCATTCCTCAACAACCAGAGGTACCACAATTTCTGGAACCAGAGTCAAGCTTTGACCCCAACCAGGGAAAAGACTTCTCACCAGCTAGAACTGCTACACCCTCATCAGACCGTATGCAGAAAATAAGTGAGGAGGATGAAGAAGAAGATGAGGAAGTTGATGAGGAGGAAGAGAAAAGGAAACAAGCAGAAGGAGTCATCCACTTGCTGGAAAATGAAGCAGATCATTCTGTTCTTCAGGATTTTCCAGGGATCCATCTGCTCCCAGAAAGCTATGGAGGAATGAAGAGAGTCAAATTTTACTTACTGGTCAAGGACAGTGAGTACTACATTTTTGATGCCCTGCTTCAAACCAGATCGATGGAGGAGCTCATGAAAGAAGAAGCCACTTTGCTGAGTTTACTCCAAGCCAGTTCTGTTAATGAAGTCAGAACAGAATACCATCAACTCATAGTGGCCATTATGAAGCATGAGGCCAGATTGTTGAAGATTGACCTAAAATCCTTCTATGCTAATAGAATGGATTTTTACTCAAGTGTCAAAGGATCAGATGATGAGGTTGATCCAGATGTGGAAATGGGAGGTCAAGGAGGTGACCAGATGGAGAAGCCCACGACATTTGGTGCAGAGAGCCAACCAGAGAAAGAAGTCATAGAACAACCTATTCAAGAGGCAGAGAAGCCCAAGAGGAGGAAGAAGAAGACTCCCATTATTCATCTGGATCCAGTAGATGAAGAACCAGTGGGACAATCAATTGATGGAGAACCCACCAATGAGATTTATACTCATGGGATTGCTCAAAAACTGAAGAAGGATGTCAGATTCTACGAGCTGGAAGAATTGTTGGAGAGGGAGACCAAATCGTTCAATAACTATCAGATCGACAACTTGATCACCCTACACGTTCAAGACCAGATAACAGACATCTGCAATGACATCCAATCAAAGGCCACTCAAGTCCTTGTTGATTTTAATGAACGCCAGAAGGAATATGTCAATGACATGGACCTCGATCTGCGCCGTAAATTGAGAGATTAGAATAAGGATCTTAACAAAAAGATGGACGATGACCGAGAGGCCACTAAAGCATCAAGGGAGAGGTTTCACCTGAGGGTAAAGTCAGTGGAGAAACAAACCCAGAATGTTCAAGCTCTGGTCACAGATATGCTCGCCAAAGAGAAAGAACGCATTGATGAGGTTGTGAAGAGTCAAACTGCTACCATTACTACTGACGTGAAGGAGGCCACCACCATCGATATACATGCCAAACTTGCTGCCTTCAAGAAGGAGAAGTTTATGGAAATTATGAAGGAAAATCAAGTCAGTGTGTTGGATGATCTTCTCTACCCAAATCCTACAGAGTATGAACACCAGAACACTAGACTGACAAAGGCGAAAGACCTCCAGAACACCTATGATGCCACTCTCTCCACGATGAATAGCAGACTAAAGAAGAAGCTCGATGCCACGAACCAGACGGTTACCTTTTTACTAGGCTTCAAGGCTGATGTTGAAAAAAGGATGGAGGAGATGAAGGCCGAGATTGACTCCCTTCGTACACTCATCAAGTCCATATTTGATGATGTCGAAAAGGGGGAAAGGTCGAAGTCTGACAAAGGAGGAGATGGCAAATGCAAAGGAAATGATGCAATAGATCAAGTACCAGATCAAGGTGAACCAGATCAAGGTCCACCAGGAGGATCACAAAAAGAAGCACCTATTCAACAAACCAAGGAGAAGCCCACAACACCACCGAGGCCTGATCCTACTATTGAACCAGATCAAAGTCAACAACAACAACAACAACAAGCACTACGTGACAAAGGCAAAAAGCCTATTGATGAGGGAGAACAGATTGCTGAGCTACTCCTGTTTGGAGTTAGTAGTAAACAAGCTTGTGACCCAATTTTTCGGGCATAATTTTACAAGGAGCAAGCTGAACGTCAGAGGAAGCTGGCAGCACAGGAGGCAAGTGAAAAATCATACCAGATACCCTTCTCACCACCCTCATCGGAACGTTCACAACAACAATCATCTCAATCTACCACTCAATCCAGAAAGAAGAAGAAGAAACCCTTCACTGCCTGGAGCCTCTCTCTATAGAAGAAGACGCCCAAAGATAATTGGGTACCAGAGGCAGACCAGAAGGATTGGGAGCTAATCAAGCAAAGATTTATCATGAATAGATATTTTCTAAAGGAACTTATCTACTCAGAGTCCACACCAGATGAAGACTTCAACAGATACATGGACAATTTTGCGGAGAAGGAACTGATAGAGAGGATCAGGTTGGTAGCCAAGGAAACTAAAATTCAAATCAAGGCACCCGAGTAGGAGTATATGGTCTGTCCAACAATCTCAGGAAGAAGCATACCAGATAAGACTTATATTCTCAACTACATCAATCAAGTGGCCAAGATCAAGGGCTACAAGATTGATAATCACGACCCAAATTATACCAGAGTAAGAGACGAGATTTATGAGAGTATTCAGCTTACCTCTGATGTCCAACGCAAGAAAATGAAGAAGGGAGGTGCTGGCAGATGGTTCTCTTAGATTTCTCTATTTTTCATCCATCTGTTGTTTTACTAGCTTTCTGTTTTTGCTACTTTTATGTAATCCACCTATTCTTAGTTGATATTTATATACATGTTCTGAAGACAAAGTCTCATTGTCCAGAACCATCTTATTGTCCTTGATTGTTATAAATTAATAACAATCTCTTAAAACCCTTCTGGATTATTTAAAACTAGATCACGCTTAAATGCTTTACTTAGGGTTAATTTGTAAAGTGTGGTTTCGACATCATCAAAAAGGGAGAAATTGTTGGGAACCCCACAATATTTAGTTTTGATGATGTTCTCTCGAAACACACTTAGATTTTATTCTATCTGTTCTAAACTGTACCAGATCACTAATGTGTAAAGTGAATCTGATAGAGAACATGATCCTAGGATTACATCCTATAGAAGTTATACTGTCTGTTTCGTGTTCGAGGACCAGATCAATATCAGACTCAAGCAAGCAGATGATCTGTCCAATGGCCACTCAATCTGGTTTACATGGAATCATTCCCAGAAGACTGCAATCATGCTTTGGAGCAGATTGATAATTACTGACTAGATCGACATCAATCTGTTTTTGACCAGATCGTTACTACAAAGTGAGCCAGCCAGGACCAGATCAAATCCAGTAAACTGACATTCGCTTGTTTGTTTAGATTGACTGATGAGAATCCCAAACTCATTGCCAAATCAGCATAATCTCACGAAGATGGAAAGTGTATCTATTGGAGATCAAAATTGGAAGGAGAATCAATCAACTCGCAAAGAAGGAAAGAAGTATTCATCAACGATCTGCTTTCCATATTTATTGAAGATTCGATCAATCTTTCCGAAGGCAAGAAGAGATAAATCAGGGATTCATTTCTCTTGATTGGTAATCAACATTTACTTCAAACCAATCAAACCCAACGGTTAGAATTTCAAATTCTACACTTATAAAAGTTTGGAACCAAGACTGGAACAGTACAGATACAATTATCAACTATCAAGCTGTTACTCTGCCTATCAACTCACTCAACGTGTTCTAAGCCGTTCGTGATCGAAATCATACCAACTCAATTCAAGTTTGTCTTATCGAGAAGAAGAAAGGATAACTTCACTAGCTAGTAACTTTCTAGTGGATTGACGTGAAGAGAACCAGTCACAGTAGTTTTCTGTAAGTTGTAAAGGGACACGACCCTTATTCGTGCATAAGTTTCAACCAGATTGTGCTTGAAACTTGTGGCTCGTTCTCAGCGAGTATAAAGAAGAGAGTATCCTAGTAGTGAATATCTAATCCAGTTTCGATTGGATCGTGGACGTAGGGGGTTTCCCGAAGCACGTAAAAATAACTGTGTTATTTACATTCTTTATTTTAAATTTCGGTTGTTTATCTGCTAACCAGCACAATCATTCAAACTGCATTTCTTAATCAATCTGTTAATCAATCTGATTAAACTTTTAAAAGGTTTTCTAAGCAAGAGCACAAACTAAGTCCACCATATTCCGTACACAACGCTTTGTTAGAGATTAAGATAACTCTTGATATCTGCTAAGTGTTTTTCACAAGAGAGTATCTATCTGGACAGATCGAGATCGATCTGGTTTTTCAAAGTTAAGCAATCTTTGTTCAAAAAGCTTAAACTCTCTAAGTAATTAGTCAAGTAAACTGAAAAATTTGCATTTGGTGTATTCCCCCCCCCCCCCCCACATACACCAAACTTTACTTTTTCGGGACCAACATAAATCAATAACGAATATAATTCCTACATCTCTGATTTGGAATTATTAATGATTTAATCCTAGTTCTCTATTTGAATTATTTCTCGATCTCAACCAATAAACAAATAATCAAAAACAGTAGCCAATCGTCTCAATTAATATGCACAAGTCAACTCACAATGCATGAATTAAGAACAATCAATAAATAATTAAAGAATTATAAACTCTAGGTAGAGAATGACAATTCAATCCATAAAAACAATCAAACATAAGAATTAAATAAAACTTACTAAGATAAAATCTTGGATTGAACTTCAAACTCCCCCTCAATCAGTCGTCCCGAGGTTAAATTACAATGGAATCTACTCAAATATGTGTTCTAGGATTTCTAAAAAGAGAAAATATGAAAGGGAAGAAAGAATGAGTCTAAAAACAAATTTAAATAACAAAAATCGTGTCTAAAAGTTGCACCCAGCGCCCGCGGTGAGTCCAGCGGGCGCTGGGGCAAGCATTCTGTCCTGGCCGAAGCGCAGGTCCAGCAGACGCTGGGCCCCCGGTTCTGCCCCAGCCATGTTGTGTGCCCAGCGGCCGCTGGGGGCCCAGCCGGTGCTGGCCCCCAGTCCTCCTGCGCGCAACAATTTTTTTCGGCCTTTTCTCCCTAGTTTGAACTACGATTTTGGATCCGTTTGCGGCTAAGGACTCCTATCGAGATGAAATTTAATCATATGCTATCCAATCTTCATTGTTTCAACTCTATTTCGAATCAATTTCCACACCAAACAACCTACATGCAATTACGGAAATCGGGCGTAAATACAAACCAAAATATATATAAAATGAACCTAAAGCTATGAAACTTGTCTCAAAAAATCGTGTAAACACACCATAAAAATACACCAAACAAACCCCCCCACACTTAACCATTTTCTTGTCCTCAAGCAAAAATATAATCATAAACAAATTCGAGTCCAGCAAAAAATCAACATTCAAGCCTCAACAACCAAACATACCTTCAATACGAGGACTTAAGTATACTCAACTCTTAATTAAACATAGTCACTCAATCAATCTCGTAGTGTTGTCCATTAACTAAGCCACCTAACAAGTACCCAATCACGATATACATACATCTCACATTTCCTTAGTACTCAACAAGTCAAATTCCCTTAAATATCTCTTTTTTTTTCGGTTAAGAAGGCGAACAAGAACGTTTTAATGGAATTTATTATTGGGTATAAACTTCAATGGATCTCATCGAATATCCCAATGTGGTTTCCCATACTCATTATCAAAGATAAGAGGAGTAGAGCCCACGAACTTAACTCGACAACTTATTACGCCCTTCTAGATTTTTTATTCATTTTTTTAGACAATAAGGGTATTTTTTTTAGACAATAAGGACATTTTTTTAGACAATAAGGGAATAAGACACGTAAATGACAAGAGAGTATCACTCATAATCCGAATCATGATTGCGCACAAGTTATCTAGCTAAGCAACGTGCCCCACTAAACAAGTCTAATCGCAGGCCCGACTCCTAACATGTACATCAAGTTCTTTAGAATATGGCCCCACAAATATAGGAGCCCCAAATATTTAATTATTATATGTTCAATTATTATTTGTGTATTTTTTTAATCATTCTCATTTTAAAAAAATGCTTAAAAATTAAATTTTTTTGTATATTTGACACATTATTTTTGGACACAAGTATTAAAAAGGTGGTATTTTGTGTAAAGTTTTAGATCTCAATAAAGTTGACTAAATTTTCAAGGATAAAATGTTTCAATTTTTGAAAAAAAACCATTATTATTGAGATACTTTAATATAGTAATCGTGTCATGAATAATGTAACGAATGAAATATTATAGTTAAGTAATATGTTTATAGAATTTAAGGGCCCAATTTATAACTTGCACGGGGCCTCAATATTGATTGAGACGGGCCTGCCTAATCGAACAACATAGCCTAATCAAAAGTCAAATCAATCTAAGTCCTACCACCATTCATACCACATACCAAGGCCTAACATGCTAATAAACGACTATATTGAAATATGAATGCAATCAAACAAGCTAGAGAACAAACAAACAATCAAGACATGGAAGCATAAACAAAATAAAAAGACACACACGCAAGTCCACCCCCCACACTTAAATCTTACTACGCCCTCGTAGTAGCTAAGGAAATGGTAGAGAAGACTTCCCTGATGAAGACGAGAAACAAAAAGCAAGACTCAATATGCCAGATCCCGGTTACTGCTAGTAGTCGGATGGTGAAGAATGAAGAAGTCGGACTCCGTACTCACCTAAAATTTAAAGCCGCGAATATGTTATGTTGGTCCCGAAAGAGCAAGGTTTGGTGTATGGGGGGGGGGGGGAATACACCAAATACTAACTTTTCAGTTTTACTTGACAATTTATAAGAGAGCTCAAGCTATTCTGTATAAGAATTTGCTTGTGATGACTCACCAGATCGATATACAGATCAGTAGCTGGTTAAGTCCAAACAGATTACTCTCTAAGTGTAAACACTTAACAGATAATAAGAGTGATCTTATTACCTCCTGAGTGTAGAGTGAGTGCGGAATAATGGTGGATTTAGTGAATGCTCTTGTTTAGAAAACCTTAAGAAGTTAATCAGATCGTTTAAGCAGATTGGTTGAGAATGCAGATTATATGATAGTGCACAGGGTTAGAATAATAAACAACAGATAATAAATGATGCAGAAATGTAAAGCACACAGTTGTTTAACGTGGTTCGGGAAATCCCTACGTCCACGATCTGGTCAAAACTAGACCAGATTATCCACTACTAGGATACTCTGCTTCTTTATACTCGTGGAGAACGAGTCACAAGTACCAATCACAACTAGAGTGATACTTATGCACGAATGAAGGGTCGTGTCCCTTTACAACAGATTACCTCTACGTTACCACTAGAAAACTACTAGCTAGCAGGGTGATCTCCTTTCTCTCGACAAGACAGACTTGAATCGAGGTGGTTGGTGTGATGTAGAATCACAAGATGTTGAAGTTCTAAGTCTGGAATGCAGAGTGCTTGAATAATAATTGCAGTATAGCTCGCGTGTATCTTTACACATTCTCCAGATTGTTGACTTCAACTATATAGGCATTGAATATTGAAATTCTAGCCGTTGTTGATTGGCGTGAGATAGATGGTATATTGCCAATCAATGGTTTCCATCATATCTGTTCTTGCCATATAGGAAAGGTTGACTCAATCTTTGATTTATGGAAATCAGATTGTTAACGGTCTCTTTCCTTATATGTTTAAATCGTAGATCATCTTTCCAAACCCTGTTGGATGGGCCTTGATCTTGACGTGGCAAGTGTATATGATGTGTAGGATGATGTCAGCTAATGGCTTGATGACTCAATCGCTCTGGTTCATCGCTGTAGGGATCGATCTGGTCATCGATCTGGTCGCTGTCTGTTACAGCAGATCGACTCTTCTGGGCGTGAAATCTTGACCTTCATCCTATTCTAAGTTGAGAATGACTTTTATAGGAACATATCCTTTACATTTTAAGTCATCTCCTAATCTGATACATAACACAGATCTGTCTATCTATAGCGATCTGGTTTTACATGAAGAACAGATTATGTTCTAAACTAGCTAAGTGTGTTTCGAGAAGCCATCATCAACACTAACACTTTAGGGTTCCCAACAATTTCCCCCTTGTTGATGATGTCGAAACCACACTTTACAAGAAATTCTATCAGCTTATACAGATCAATCTGGTCTGATTTTCCAGTTTGGTCAAATTACGTTATTAAGTTTATAACGTTTTAGGATTTTTATATGTGTTCTGGACAATTAATTGTTGTCATCAGAAACTCAAGCTGGATTCATATATATATAGAGTCAAAGAGAGTTTTACAAAAAAAAAAATACAAGACAAGAATGAGAAAATGCAGATCATTAAAGATAGAGAATGAAGAGACTATCTGCTCTTTCTCTTCTCCTCCTGTTGCCTCTTTAATTTTGCTCTTGTCTCATCTGATATGAGCTGAACGCTCTCATACACTCCCTCTCTTACTCTAATGTAATCTGGATCTTCAGCATCCACTTTGTACCCTCTGTTTTCTGCTAGTTGGTTGATGAAGTTCAGCAGAAATGTTTTGTCAGGGAGGTCTGTCCCAGGAATAGTGGGACAGGTTCTGAACTCTCTCTCTGGAGCAGTTATCTGGACTTTGGCTTTTGCAGCAGCAGCTCGGATTTCTTCCACCAGATCCTTTGCATCATTTCGATCCATGTACAGATCGAAGGCTTCATTTGGAGTCCCTTCACAGTAAAGGGGTTCTTTCAGAAAATAGCGGCACATTATAAATCCATACTTCAGTCCTTCATATCCTTCCTTCAGATGATCTGGGACCCAGTTGGTCTCTCCCTGTTTTAAAGTTTTGCGAATGGGAGCAGATGAGAACCAGCTGGATCCTGCTTTCTTCTTTTTCTTGGAAGACTGACTCGATCTGGTTGGAGAAAAGGTCTTCTGAGCTTGGAAGGATGGAGAGCTGGCTGGTTTCTTTGCAGTTGAAGTACCAGATCCAGTCAGGCTCTTCTGTTTTTCTTCTGCTGCTTTCTCTTTCTTCTTTTCTTGTGCAGGAGATGATAGCAACTTTTTCTTCTCAATTCCTTCCCCCTTTTCGACATCATCAATAAAAGATTGAATGAATGTCTTGAGAGAAGTGACCTCAGACTTCAGCTCTGCAACCTCCTTGTCTGATTCAAATCTGCTAGACAGCAGTGCAGTGATGTTGAGGTTGGAGTCATTGATCTGCTTCTGAAGAGAAGCTTTTGAGTTGATCAGATCAGTTTTGAGCTCTTCTTGATCGCCCTTGATGTCAGCAGTCTCATCAAAGTATGAAGTGATGAGGGTGGGAGTTGGGTAGCGCAGATCACGAAGTTTTCTTTCAACAAAATTGATGCCATCAGCTTCAAACTGCCTGAGCAGTGATCTGGTATATGCGTTTGCTTCTTTGATAAGGTCTGTTGTAAGACCATCGGTCTGCTCCTTGACAATGGTGTGTACCATGTCTTTCTCTTTGGCAGCAAAAGTGGTGATAATTCTGTACATCTCCTGTACCTTGAGTTCTGTGGTAGACAGGCTCTGATCGATCTGGGCTTTGCTTGCCTCAGCAGCAGCTCTGTCATCATCCATTTTCTTGCTTATCTCCTCAAGTTTCAAGCGACAGATGCGCCTCAGATCAGTGTCAACCTGGTTGACATGAGATTGCAGATGGTCGTTGAATTCTGTCAGTATGCGTGTGGCTTCATCTTGAACCGTGGTCAGCGTTCCATACATATACTGATCCACCTTCTTAGAAATAAGGTCTCTGATTTGAACATGAGATAGGGATTGATGCTGGTCCATCAATATATCTTCCAAGGTGTAAGTCTGCACATGTATGTTCTGTGCAGCTGCAATAGCAGGAGTGATGATCTCATTTGTAAGCTCGCCTCCTATATTCTGTCCAAGGAGTTCTTCTTCTTCGAGTTCTTCCTCAGTTGGTGCAGGTGGAGTAGTGATCTGCACACCAGTGTCAGTCATGACCTGGTCTGGTGCAGGGTCTGCTATTGCTGCACCCGGTTGGTGAGCAACAGATGGGGCAGACTCATCATCGTCTTTAACGCTGTCATAAAATTGTAACTTCCCAGCTTTCTCATAAATCTCTCTCAGATTGATCTGCAGCTTCTGAGCTTCCAGCTGGGCAATTGCAAGAATGGATTGTGAGAAGCTTTCTCTTAGCTCAGCCACAGATGACACTTCAAATATATTCAGCAGTGTGGCTTCCTCTGCCTTGAGCTGGTCTATTGTTCGGACTTTAAGAAGTGCATCTAAAACATAGAACTCCTTGTCTTTAATCAGCAACAGCAATTTGACTCTTTTTGCTGCATCATAGCTCTCTGGTGTGAGCTGGATGCCTGGAAATGCGCTGATTACGGCTCTGTCAGCTTCTGCTTCAATCATTTTCATAACAGTCTGAGCTGTTTTATTCTCCACATCTTCATCTGAAGATTCAATTGCTTCTTCATCTTCTTCATTGATTTGTTCTAGAGGCTCAGCAGAAGATGAACTGATCGTGTGAGCTGGAGAAAAATCCCTGGGCTGATCTGGGTGTACTGTTGACAGAGGTTCCACATCTGCTGGTTCTTCAACCAGTACAACCACTTCTTCCTCCTCAACCTCCTGTTGAGGGATGGTGACTTCTGCAGCAGCAGGGGCTTCGGTCTGTATCTCACCAGACAGTTTGTGAAGCCTTCTGCGTTTGGATTTGGGCTGCTGTGCTGCCGTAGAGGTGTCTGTTTCAACAGAGCTTGCTCTCCTGGTGGTTCTCTTGGTAGGGGTTCTCTCTGGTTGCTTCTCCTTGGTTGCTTGAGATTTTGTAGATCGTTCTGCTGGACTAGAAGGAGGAATCCAGATAGGATTTGAACTCCCCATCTCCATCAGAGCGTTGAAGACTACAGGGTCTTTAGCTCTGGTAATCAGATTCGCTGAAATGCCCATCGACATTTCAATCTGATGTTGGTCCTTTGGAAAATGTTGCCTGGTGTTGAATTCAACTGTGGTATCCCACTGATGTTGGGAAAAGAAGGTTGTAAGCATAAAGCTTATTTTGGTGGAATGCCTCAGGCTGCTCCTTTTCACTTCTATTCCAGGGGAGCTACCTTTCACAGGTACGATCATCTTAGCCTCCTTTGCTAATAGATCGTATAAGATCCTGCTCCAGTTGACAGGCAGATTGAGAACCACTGCAGCCAAAATCCTGAACTTCTCAGGAGTAACCTGGTCGTAAGACCCATTGTGATTGAGGAAGATTCGCTGTACGAATTCAAATAGGATCCTGAATTCTGGTGCAAGGAGTGCTCGGACAAACATCCTGTTTGTGTAGTGAATGGGGACTATCATCACCATTTCCACAGCTTCTTGCAGCTGTTCTGCAGTAATCTCTCCAAGGTCAAGTCCCTCATCCTTCACCTTGTAAGCAGCATTGATGATGTTGATGACATTGTAAGGTGTGTTGCTTACGGTATTTCCTTTGCTCACCCTGATGGTGGCCTCATCTCCACCTCTCTCTCCCTGCCACGAGAGATAGAAGGCAGCAACTTCCTTGGGTAGGAAGTGCACAGGGTGTGAAGTGATAATCTTGTGGAAACCTACAATGAACATAGTAGTATGTATGTGAGCACTATTCTTCCATCAGTGAAGTATAAGTGCCACAAAAGCAGTTTATGCAGTTCTTATATAATTGATAGCATAGAAGATTCAAGTAGAAATGCAGAGTGAAAGCAGTTTAACATATGTACAAGTAAGAAGAGAAACAAACTAAATATAAAACCTTTGCATTGACGGACAAGATCAAACGCCTTATCCAGTTTATGAAACCCGAAGGTATCAAGAACCGCGAAAAGGTCTTGGTGAATATAAGGTTTCAGAAAACTTGCTTGTTCCAGAAAAGCAGATGATTTGGGAGCCATTTTTGCTAGAAAGTGAGAGATTTACGAAGAGAGAATTTTTGGGAGGCAGAAAATTTGCTAAGTGTTTGAGAAAATTTGTAAGTGTAAGTGATACACGAACCGCCTTATCAAACTATATATATGCTAAAGAGAAGTAAAGAAATAAAATATTGAGAAATCCTTCCCTTTTTCAGCTTTCCCGCCTTTCCATATACTAGGTTTTCAACCCATAGTCGCCTCTCCTTATCGTATGATGCACGCGCTATGATCGAACGGTTATGAGATGGTGCGTTATTTTTGATGCAATCTTTTATCTCTCTTTTTCTAGATTTGGTAGATATTTTTCTCGATCACGTCTCCCAATTACTGCATGCAATCATCAAAAATAGATGATTTTGAAATCTAATGTCAGAATATAGATATTTAGTCACCGTATATAGTTGACCTTTCCCCCTTAACCAAGTAATATAATAATTAATGGAAATATTAATTCCATATCCACGTGGCATTAGGTAATCTGGTTGAGGTCAATCTCATTTATGGTAAGACTCTCAATCTGGTTGATCATTCGTTAACCACATTCTGGTTGAAGTACTTTCTGGTTGAGCGTCTGTTAACTACTTTCTGTTCAAGGCATCTTTCATCTTTCTGGTTGAAGCTTTTCTGGTTCAACTTTCTGTTAAAATTGACTAGCTTCACTTTGAGACTTGCTGGTTTGAGACTCTCTGGTTTAGCATTCTGTCTCTGGTCAATCTGGTTGCTTTCTTTTAGTAATTCCAGGTTGGAATTTATTCAATCTGTATTGGCGTGTGTTAGTGATCTGGTGTTAGTTCCCTGTTGGAATTTCTAGTGATCTGAATCTTATCATTCTGGGCTGTGATTATTTGGTTTTGATTCCCTGTTGGATTTTATCAATCTGAATCATGATGATCTGGTTTTGATTCCCTGTAGGAATATTGAGTTTGTTCTGGTTCAGATCAATCTGGTTCTTTCTTAAGGATTTAAAAGTCCTAGTTTTCCACAGAGCATCTTAAATCTTTCTTCTGGTAATGCCTTAGTGAGAATATCTGCTCTCTGAATATCAGTGTGTATCTTCTCAATCTGTACATGTTTTCTCTCAACATGGTCTCTTATAAAATGATGTCGTACATCCACATGTTTGCATCTGGTATGCAGAACAGGATTCTGTGTGATTGCTATAGCACTTGAGCTGTCACAGAAAATTGGAATTTCCTTGACATCAATCTCATAATCTTTAAGCTGTTGTCTTAACCATAGTATTTGAGCACAACAACTTCCAGCTGCCATATATTCTGCTTCTGTAGTTGAAGTGGCAACCGATGTCTGTTTCTTTGAGAACCAAGAAATAAGTTTATTTCCCAGAAACTGACATGTACCAGATGTTGACTTTCTGTCCAGTTTGCATCCAGCGTAATCTGAGTCAGTGTATCCAGTTAGCTCAAAGTTATCTTCACATGGATACCATAATCCTATATGGGCTGTTCCCTTAAGGTATCTTAGTATCTTCTTGGCTGCTTCCATGTGAGACTCTTTGGGGTTTGCTTGATATCTAGCACATACTCCTACTGCAAAAGTGATGTCAGGTCGACTGGCAGTTAGGTAGAGTAGTGATCCTATAATCCCTCTGTATTGTGTGATGTTAGCTGGTTTTCCCTCGGGATCTGGATCTATTTTCCCATTGGTCTGCATTGGAATTTTCACTGGATTGCTGTCTTTTAATCCAAACTTGGTCAGCAGATCGTTGATGTATTTTGTCTGATTGATAAAGATACCATCTGGTAGTTGCTTGACCTGCAAACCTAAGAAGAAACTCATTTCTCCCATCATGGACATCTGATACTTATTTTTCATAAGTTCAGCAAATTTGTCACACAGATAGGTAGATTGAGATCCAAAAATGATATCATCTACATAGATCTGGACTAAGAGAATGTTTTCTTTGACTTTGATGATAAACAGAGTCTTGTCAACAGATCCTCTTCTAAATCCAGATTCCAGTAGGAAAGTTGATAAGGTCTCATACCAAGCTCTGGGGGCTTGTTTTAGACCATAGACTGCCTTAGCCAGTCTGTATACTTTCTGGTCTGGATCTGCTTCTTCAAATCCAGGTGGCTGTTCCACATATACTTCTTCTTCAAGAATACCATTGAGGAAGGCACTTTTGACATCCATCTGGTATACCTTGAACCGTTTGTGAGCAGCATATGCTAGAAATAGCCTTATAGCTTCTAATCTGGCTACTGGGGCGAATGTTTCATCAAAATCAATGCCTTCTTGTTGATTATAGCCTTTAGCTACTAATCTGGCTTTGTTTCTGACTACTTCACCATTCTCATCCCGTTTGTTCTTGAACACCCATTTTACACCTATTACTCCTTGGTGTTTGGGTCTGTCCACGAGATACCAGACTTCATTTCTTTTGAACTCATTGAGTTCTTCTTGCATTGCTGTTATCCAATCTGCATCTTGAAGTGCTTCATAAGCATCAGATGGCTCCATGCGAGAGAGATAACAGCTCAACAATGCACTTTCTCCATGCATTCTTCTGGTCTTCACACGATCTGATGGGTTCCCAACGATCTGTTCTGGTGGATGATCTTGTATCCATCTTCTTCTCCTGGTCATTTCTTCATCAGATAACTCAGGATCAGGTTGATCTGTTGGTTCCTCAAATTCAGGGTGTGATGTTGACGTAGCATGAAATGGATTCTCATCTGGGATTTCTTCTGGATGTTGATCATCATTTGTGGTAATTGTATCACTGACTCCTGTTGATGATCTGTTCTCATCCAGGTTAGGTAGTAATATTCCCCCTTGCTGTATGATCTCCTCAGCAACAGGTTGAGTGATAACTTCTTCATCCTCACTCCTAGAATTCCAGATAAGAATATCTTCTAGTAATAGATCATTCATCCTTCTGGTTGTCACCTGATTGTCTGTCTGCTTTTCATCTGGTGATCTGTACTCAATGATAGACTCGTCAAAAACAATATGAGGTGTTACCTCCACAATATGTGAATTTTTATTGTAAACCCGATAGGCTTTACTAACATCAGAATATCCTAAGAATATTCCAGGGTCAGCTTTGCTATCGAAGGTTTTCAATTGTGATTTCCCATTATTGTGTATGTAACACAGGCAACCAAAAGTGCGAAAGTAAGAAATCTTAGGCTTTCTGTTGTTCCAAATCTCATATGGAGTCTTTCCATGTCTGATTGTGATGGATGATCTGTTTTGAGTATAGCAGGCTGTGTATATAGCTTCTGCCCAGAATTTCTTCGGTAGATTTGTAGCATTTAGCATCGTGCGAGCTGCTTCTTTGAGTGATCTGTTTCTTCTCTCAACAACTCCATTCTGTTGAGGAGTTCGAGCAGCAGATGTTTGATGAGTGATTCCCTTCTTGTTGCAGTATGCTTCAATCTTCTGGTTGAGAAATTCTGTTCCTCGATCTGTTCTGATAGAGGTTATACTCATCTCTTTCTGTTTAGTGATCTTGTGTAGAAAGTCAGGGAGCTTGTCTAGAGTCTCTTTCTTTTTCAGCAGAAAGATGACCCATGTGAATCTTGAGTAATCATCTATAATTACCAATGTGTACTTTCTCCCATTGATGCTTAGTGGTTTGACTGGTCCAAACAGATCAAGGTGTAACAGCTCTAGTATCCTTGAAGTTGAGTGAGCTGCTTTGCTTGTAAAGGATGATCTGGTCTGTTTTCCAGCTTGACAAGCATCACATATGTGATCTTTATCATACACCTGATCTGGTAATCCTTCTACTAACCTTTCTTTGGCAATCCTGTTGATTGATTTAAAATTAAGATGACTTAATCTCTTATGCCATAACCAGCTTGTTTCTGATACAGTCTTAGTGACTAAGCAGGTCTCGATCTGGTTTGTCCACTGGACAATATATAACCTATCCTGCAGTTTACCGGTAAGGAGTATTTCATCTCCTTCCTTGTTCTTCACCAAACAGTTGTTAGTATCAAAAACAATCTGATTACCATTAGCACAAAACTGACTTACAGAAAACAGATTGTGACTAAGACCCTCCACGTATGACACATTTGTGATAGTGGTCTTGCCTACTCTGATGTTTCCATACCCTCTGGTATACCCTTTTGAATTACATCCAAAAGTGACCTGGGGTCCTGGTTTTTCCACGTAATCTGATAGCAGATTCTTATCACATGTCATGTGTTTTGAGCAACCGCTATCTATAATCCAGATAGTTCCTCTTGCTATCTTACTCCTTCTTGCAGTTCTTTGATCCTGCAATTAATCACACTTAGCTACCCTTTTTAACGCTTGGGTGCTTGATTATTAGTAAACAACCCTTTTCGAATCCAGAATATTCTAGGGTTAGGAACAGCAATATAGCAGGTAATGATATTTCCTTCATTATCTACTTTAGATACAGAGTGTATTTCAGATGGATGGAATCTCTCCATTTTATCACTCTTCAATCCTTTCTTAACTGGTGCTGTCCTGTTGACATTATTGTTTGGTGGTGTCCTGTTGACCCTTTTGTTGTGAACATGATCTGATTTTGTGTAGTAGGCTGGTTGACCTTTCGATTGATAGTATTGCTTGTTGTCAGTCTGTTTGATGACCATCTTTTGGGGAAGACCTTTCTTGTTTTTCAAGTCTTTCACTTGATCTGGTATTTCCTTCCTTTCTGGTACAAAGTTAATAGTTCCTGAAGATTTTTCTGAGTGACCTGGATATCCTAATCCAGATTTTCCCTTTTGTTGCAGATTGATTAGCAGCTTGGCACGCTCATCACTCTTGTAGATCATTTCTTTTCCTTTCTTGATCTTCTCTTCAGCAACATTGTATCTTGAGATCAGATCCTTAACTTTTGAGTTAAGAGAGTGAATCTCACTGTCTTTGCTCTTGATCTGTTCTTCCAGATCAGTAATTTTGGTAACAAATTTAGTGTTTGCTGTGCTTAGAGTCTGCTCAATCTTCTTTAATCTGTCATTCTCTTCAACTACTTCTTTGAACAGTCTTTTGATGCTTGAGTAGCTTTTGAACATCTCATCTATTTCATTCCATGAGTATTCTGCTTGATCTTCACTTTCCTGTTCAAGATTATTAACATCATCTGAGGAATTTGAGTTGCAAGAATTTACCTCAACTTCATCTAGACCGTTGTCCAAGCCTACATAGCATTCATTCCAGCTTTCTTCGTCGTCAGCAATGAAAGCCTCATCATTTTCTGATGAACTGTCTGAGAAATGACTTGAGCTGCTTGAGTTCTGTTCAGCTATCATGGCTTTGCGCTCATTTTTAAGTTTTCGATCTCTTTTAGCTCTTAGTTCTTCTCTTTGGCTTCTGGACAGATTAGGACAATCTGTTTTGAAGTGACCTGTTCTGCCACATTCAAAACAAGTGTAATCTGTAGAGCTAGAGGTCTTTGTTGTTTTAGTAGTCTGCTGTTTAGATTCATTTTTGTCATCAGATCGATCATTATCATACTTCCTGTTGAAGTTCCTTCGGTTATCCTTGTAGAAGCGTCTGTATTTCTTCGATCTGGTTTCCATCTTGTCCATCCGTTTAGCAATCATAGCAAACTCTTTTAAGAGTTTGTCATAGCCTTTCTCTTCATCTGGAGTAACAGACTCAGAAGGATCATCTGGGTTGCTCTTCGCTTTGAAGGCTACCTCTTTGTCCTTCTTTGAACTGCTTTCTGCCTTTTTGGACAGATGATCTGGTCCTAGAATTCTTTGAATGTCACATTCATGACCTTCGAGATGATCAAATAAGGCTTCAGTAGACAGATCATTGAAGTCTGCCCTTAGAGGTTGCATTGCAGCATATATCTCCCAGCTTGGTGGAAGTGCTCTAAGAACTTTCATGTTCTTCTCCCTTTGAGTGTACTTGTTCTTTTTGAACGCAGATATTTCTAGGAGAATTCCAGTGAATCTCATCTTCATCTGTTCTATTGTTTCGCCTGATTTCATCTTGAATTCATCGTATTTGTTGCAGGCTAGAGACAGCTTGTTCTCGATCATAACTTCAGATCCTAGGGCTAGGTCTCTCAAAGCTTCCCACATCTCTTTGGCAGTATCCAGATCTTGGATTTTAGCCAGATGTATGCCTTTGACCGTGCTGGAGATGATCCCTTTGGCAAAGTCATCGAGATTTGCCTCTCTCCTTTCTTCAGAGGTGTATTTTCTGGGATCCTTTAATACAGTTTCCTTAACTGCCCCTGTATCTGTGATACGAGTAGTTTCTTCGGTGATTGCCAATGGTCCTTCTTCGATTACTTTCTACATCAAGCAGTGATGGGCTTTGAGGCACATTTTGATCCTGAAGCTCCATTCTCTGTATCCTTGAATAGAGAATTCTTCGCAAGCCCTGATAACAGAAGACTCCATAACAGACAGTATGCAAGTGAATGAAAAAGGTTTTTCTAGATCTATTCAAGTAGACCACGCAGGTTTTAACCTTGTGAAACAAAACAATGGTCAGTTTGAACCACTGCTCTGATACCACTTGTTGGTCCCGAAAGAGCAAGGTTTGGTGTATGGGGGGGGGGAATACACCAAATACTAACTTTTCAGTTTTACTTGACA